>JAFREQ010000090.1:3215000-3347500 GCA_025331565.1 Holacanthus passer | reverse complement strand
CATGCTGCAGAGGTGATGAGTAAACACTTATAGAAACTGCACTCAGGTTTGTTAATGAGTTCAATTTGTCGTTGAGCCAATACTTAAATGAATGTGAGCATTTAAAAATTAACTTATCCAAACTAAAGATCTGAAATCAAAGTGACCTGATTCATTTTCTGATGAAGAGAAAGATAATAAAAACTCATCTAAATATCATTTTGTGAATCATGTCAGCTGTTTTTGCTTCGACTTTAAAACTCTTCAATCAAACTTTCAGTTGAAAGATAATAAAAATCTAAACCGAGAAGGCGGAAATCGTTCGAAACTGTTCTCAGAAACTGTTTTTCAGGTCTAGAATTTCTTCAAACATTTCTAATTGTCTGATTTTCTTGAAAGATTATTTTTAAAGTTTTGTTCCATTTAAACCCAAACAAACACAGGATCTTTATACCTGAAGTTTCCATATCTGTTGAACTGTTCGTATGTGGACAAACTTTACATGTTCAACTGACTCTGTTACAGTTAATTGAAAGTTTATCAAATTATCTCCATTTTCCCTGAAACTTGTACAAACTGCTTCATGTCTGCAGTTTTATATCACTTCACCTCTAAGAGGTCAGATCAGAAACTGTGAAACAAACTTACTTTTCCTGAACAACATTAAAGATTTGTCTGAAACGCGATGAAACAAACCTCAGATGTTAAAACTTGATGCTCTGATTCAGAAGATTTTCATCGTAAACCGGAGAGAAACGCTGAATTCTTGTAATTTCAGATTCTTCAGAAAAGAAAAACGTTTAAAGATCAAAGTCTTGTTTTTTAAATGTTAGCAGCTTCAGTATCGGTCATCAGAAAATGACCTCATGATCTCCCACAGCGCCCCCCGGTGGAGCCTCAGACCATCTCTAGTTCGTCTTGTCGGTCTTGTCGTTGCGGCGGCGCAGGTACGTCTGGTAGAAGAAGTTGGAGAAGAGCAGCAGGTAGCTGAGGTACATGAGTGCGGCCCAGGTGATGTTGTCAAGGCGGGAGGGACAGTCTCCCTGCTGCATCCAGCGGTACACCAGCCCGCTCACCGTCAGCCCCATGGCCATCTGACTGATCTGAGCGCTGGTGATCAGCACGGCGAAGGGCCGCGGCACACGCAGGCCGGCGGCACGTGCAGCATAGTAGCTGTACATAAGCGCGTGCACGGTGTAGTTCATGGTCATGAACCAGCCGCCGCCGGCCACCATGTCTTTGTAGGAGTACCAGGAGTAGAGCAGCACGGTGATGTGGTGGTACCAGTGCAGGAAGAGCAGCTTCTGCTTCCTCAGCACGATGAAGGCCGTGTCGCCTGCAAGACACGAACCAGGGTTTAATTAGTGATGTTAAAAATGATCTCAGCACTACTTTGATCATTTCTATCACTGTTAGTGTTGTAACAGTTGTTACTCCTTAGTCCAAGAGTTAGCTACAATTCAAGCGCCACAACACGCAATTTGCATTCTGCAAATGTTTCACAATAAAAGCCTTGTTAAGAAATAAAGGGTTTCTGTCCACTGAAACACTAGAGGGAGTGTTGAGTTTGTACTAACGGCAGTGATTCACAGTTACTTTAACAAACAAAAGCAGATCAAAACGAGGCCTCGCCCTATAAAAATATGACCACTTCTACTCATCAAACAGAGGGAATTAAAAATAAAGGCCTGCCTCTAATAGAAGCCTGCTTCAGATAAAGGCCTGGTACCTTCTGCAGTTGAGGTAAAAAAAGGCCCTGGTCACTTTCTGAGCACACACAGTAATATTCTATATGAACTGACCGAGCTCTGGAGCTTTGCTCAGGACGAAGGCGTACGCCCAGAACTTGCTGATGGGTCCGTTGTAGAAGCTCTGGTCACAGATGGACTGTCTGAAGCCACTGCTGCTCAGCATGTGAAACATGTAGCAGCCGGTTCGAATTGCACCGATGATACTATGAACAAAAACACAGAAGAAGAAATCCATCAGACAACAGACACATAAGTAAATGAAAGTTAACATCTTCAAACTGGTAAAAATTGGTAAGTGGAAACACACACACTTGTGTGTATTCAATTTATACTTCTACTTGTTTGGGATTGAAACACACTGAGTCTGACTGAGCTGCTCAGTCAGCAGGTAGAAACCAAACCTGCTGCTGGCAAATACAACGACCCAACTGACATCTGGCTCATTTGTCACCATCAGGACTTGAACTGTTTGATGCTCCTGAACAAGTCAAACGTCTCTGCAGGAGTTTCTGAGGAGACCAAAGTGTTTCTGTAAGTGAAGGTTTGACCGAAGTTCCCCACAGATCACACACTCCGTCAGACACATGATGGACATGATCAACGCAGCTGAACCACAGATTTTATTCCGCATGTTATTCCTCATCAAATCCTGGTGCCTACATTACCCACAATGCACCTTGACCACAGACAGTGTGGCCAGAGACTGGGCTGTCGGTGTGTGTAGAACTCCACAACACCTGGAAACAGATGTTGTGGAAAATCAGCTTTAGTTCAAGTTTTGGGGGAAAACAAAGGACCAAAGAAGAATCAGTCGTGTTTCTGTCGACAGGAATGAACCAAGAATCAGACTAAATCTAAGAAACAAGTTTTGTCATGTGTTCAAACCTGATTTCTTTTTAGTTTAGAGACGTTTGGAATATATTTGTGTTCTCATGGTTTCCATTTTGTGTTACTTGTCATTTACAGGTGACTTCATCATTTTTCTAAAGAACAACCTGCTGCTGCTCTGACCGGAGGCGGCGTCTAGTGTTTAAGAGCAGCTTCAGATTTCAGGTCGTCCATGTTGGCATGTCACCTCAGTATTGTTCTCAGAGAGGACGACAGGTGAGCCAACACCTGTCTCACACCTGACAGGTAATTACCTTCACATGCATGACGGACAGCCCGTCACCACAGAGACAGCAGGGTCTCTGTATTCCTATTGGCTCAAACCTTTCCAACATGACAACAACCTCTGGTTACCACAGAGATGGAGGCAGTTAAAGGTCGCTGCCCCCCCCAACACAACTTGTTTTTGTACTTTCATTGGATTTTAAAATGTTGGCTTGAATCTTGAATTTTGACATGTGATCGTCATCACAGACATGAACGACTACTCTTCATAAATGTAGTGAGACAAAAAGGAAAAATGAGAAAGACACCAACAACAATCCATCGGCCAAATTCTGGCAGCTGGTCAAACATTTGTTTGGCAGGTCGAGTCTTGTTGAGGATGTTTGGACTCACAGCCTCAGTTTCAACATTATCAATACTGACGATACTGAGGATGTTCAAAGAACGTCACGTGAAGTCCTCTGTGTCACAGGTGTGTGCTGTTACCTGAAGACAGCGAGGCTCAGAGACCAGAGGACGAGCGGCCGCCGCAGGTTCATCTTGGGCCGAGGCTTCATGTAGTGCTGCCCTGCAAACACCAGGGCGGCGTAAAGAGCGCTGAACACAAAAGAGTTACTCCTGCAGGAGGAAACACACGAAGGACACGTTCAGGTGACATTAGCATAATGTTGTTTGTCAGGTGAAAGAAAGAAACGCTCAGATAAACGACCTAAAAATATAAACTGACGTTAGCTAACATCAGGCTTATCGTTGATTTTTAGAAACATTCAGAAATACGACCTAAC
Organism: Holacanthus passer; assembly: GCA_025331565.1. Classification (NCBI taxonomy): domain Eukaryota; kingdom Metazoa; phylum Chordata; class Actinopteri; family Pomacanthidae; genus Holacanthus; species Holacanthus passer. Next base: position 3,343,872 of record JAFREQ010000090.1, on the reverse strand, counting down.
TGATAAACTGAGACGTGATGGAAGTTTTAATTGGCCATGTCATCACGTGTTTGAACCTGAAGGACCGGATCTGAATTGAATACAGCAACATGCCACAAACACACGGGGTGTGACGTCACTGCGCGGTGACTCACCTGTGATTCACTTGCAGTTGAGCAGCTTTATGCAACAGCCTGAGTGTAATCCGACAACACTTCACTTCAATGAGTTTGTCCCAAATCTGCTCTTTGTACAGACAAAGCTTCACCAAACCTCACCCACAAATCACCGCATTCAACGGTCCTGTCTTACCTGTAAATCACGGAGCACCGGACAAGACTATTTCAGTTTCTCAAAGACTAAAATCATTTTGGCTGTTGGTCAAACTGGGTGTGTCCGAAACTAGAACTGGACCAGAATCATCAGACGCTTTTGAATCAGCAGCTCCTTCAAACTAAAACACGCGGCTCTAAAAGTGGAGGACATTTAAATGGAGCTCGGAACGTAGCGTCTCCAGAACAGGAGGAACCGAGTCCGGCTGAGGGACCGGGACCGGAACCGGGACCAGACTGAAACTGAAGGATCAGTCAAATTGTTTTCTGTTCGTTGTGTGTGTGTGTGTGTGTGTGTGTGTGTTCTCACCAGTTCTCCTTCATCCAGTTCAGCGCTCGCGCCTCATCAAAGCGCCGCTCGAAGCTGAACTCGGACAGGTGGAGGTGAGTCTCCGTCTCGTTCATCTGCAACATGTTTGTTCAGGTGTTTGGATCCGGTTGTCTCTGTCTCTCTGTCTGTCCTCCCACCTGCTGCCCCCCTTATTAAAGGCTGCCGGCAGGGGGCGGGGCTTCAGACTCACCTGCTGACTTTGAGAAAAACTTTCTGAAAATTCTCCTGCGATAAAGTGAAGGATGACGTTTTCCTTCATGAGAAAATTCTCCTCCTTCTGAAGCTGAATCAACTCTTTAAAAAGCCTCTCGGATCAAAAAGCATCGACACAAAGCTGAAAACAGGCTGTTTGTCTGATGAAGCTTTGTGGAGATACGTGGTTCTCACAGGACGACCAGGCTACAAACACATGATGATCTTCTACAATCTGATGCTCGTTGCTGGAGATGAAAGCGGCCGACAGGATATAAAGTCGTTCAATGAGCTTCAACATCTCCAGCAGGAAAATGACTCAGACACATTAAAGCAGCAGAAGAAGAATCCAGAGAGAAACTGACAGGAAACAGTTCACTCACACAGGAGCAGTTCAAGTACTTTAAGTACATGTTGTGTACTATATATGTTTGTATACTTTGACATCCACTGTGTCACATTGATTAATGGCTGCTCTTCGTCACCTCAGCTTCTTCTTCTTCTGGACTTTCTGAGCGTCTCTGGTTTGACCTTCAGCTCAGACTGAATCTGTGTTTCCTTCATCACAGAACACAAACTGACAGAGACGCAGTTTGTTCCAGATGTGAGAACAGAGTCAGGCTGGTTTGTTTTCATCAGTTTGTGCAGCATTAATCTGACAGATCAGTGATTCACTGCACAGGAAGAGAATCAGTGGTGAACTATTCACATCATTCACTTCAGTAAAAGTGTGAATACAAAGTGTAAAAGTCAAAGATTCATCTGCTGATTCGATCGATCGATTGATTGTTTGGTTTGTAAAGATTCTGTAAACAGTGAGAAATGTGGTCACAATGATCCAAAGTGACACCTTCACAATGTTGCTTTGCTCCAAGCAACAGAACAAACCTGCAAACTATTACAGACACATTCAAACTATTACAGACACATTCAAGATGAGGTGTGGAGAGATGTGGAGGAGAAAAACTCAGTATGAGTATCTCAGATTTGTACTGAGTACTTTTGTGAAGCTCAGCGTCTCCTGAACGTCTGATTGACTGAAGACGAACTGAACGCCCAGTTTCACGTCTGTCTTTGTGTCTTTGTGTTCGTCCTCATCGAGAGGAGACGAGCTGATACTAGTCAGGAGCTTCAGAGGTTTAACTTCTGCTCCTTCATGTCTCCATGTTGGACATTTTTCCTCCATAGTTCAATATTGTACTTTGTAACTCCACATTTCTCTCAGTGCTTATTGTGCAGATTAGAGCAACTCAGTGTTTTTGAATATGAAGTATCATCTGACTGAAGGCTGCATGTGTATGAGCAGATGGAAGAAGTACTCAGATCGTTTACTTCAGTAGTAATACCACAGTCTACAAATACTCTGTTAAAGTAAAAGTCCTGCGTTCAAATATTTACAGAAGTAAAAGTATCAGCATCAGTACCAAAAGCAAAAGTACTCATTATGCAGAATAATACATCATAAAATATTATATCATTGATTAGAATTATTGCATTAATCTTTGATGTATTCATGTGTCACTTTAATCTATAAAAATACATCATCATTTATTTGTTGACTATATTTTGTATAATGCTAATGCTAATATTTTTTAAGCTAGCATTCTGAATGCAGGACTTTTACTTGTTACGGAGTATTTGTACACTATGCCACTGATACTGTTCCTCCACTGCTGAATCTTCATGGGAAGAAAAATAAAAACAGCAAGAACAGGAAATTAAGTCAGAGAGTGCTGCCACCTGCTGGTGATTGGCTGAAACTGCAGGCTGAAGCTTCTGTTCATCCTGACTTCTATTCTTTCATATCCAGAATAAAATGGGACGTTGAGCCTTAATAAACAGTTTCATCCCTCAAAAACTCTGAGTTCATCTTAGATCAGCAGCAAATGTTTCTGGTGTCCGAAGGCTCATTTCTGTCATTAACGTCAAATAGATAAATACAAAAGTCAAGTAAAGTCAGAATTGTGACTTCTTATGTAAATTCCGACTCACTAATTCTCCTAATTATTTTGGTGTTGGTGAGATTTTTATGAGAATATCACTTAATTACTCATTGACTCTTTTTTGTACAGTGATCATAAAGGAAACATAATATTTCACATGTTTGTGTTAATTCAATGAACAGGTCAAAGAAAATTGGAAAAATAAAGTAACACAGACTAAACTTATTCATAATGCAGACAGAAAACCATCAGGACACTGTGAGGGAACCAAATCTGAGCTTTAGAGAACAAAGTCAAAACATTTGAGAAAGAAATGGTGATGATACTGAGAGATAAATGATTAGAATGATATATGATATGAAGCCGTCACTTTGCAAGAAAAAACAGTGTTTCAATACGGCAACGTAAAGTCATGTGAAAATAGGAATATTTCAACAATAAAGTTGCAGTTCTCAAACTCAGGGATGGACATTTATTTTTTACTGGAGCTTTCAACAAAACAGTGGATCCAAAAGTCTGAGACCACATTAAAATCTTTTCACATAAACCTGGAAATAATCAGAAAGTTTGAGGATCGAAGGTTTGAAGAAGTTCTGACATGTAAATTGAGAAAGAAATATTTAGTTGAACATCTTAACTCTTTTGTACAAAAGGTCAGATTTTCCTTCAGATGTTTCTCTTCCACTGAAGTTTGTGTTCGAGTGGATTCGATCGACTCATCAGAGGCTCGTTCAGGTAAATCAACCTGCAGATTTAATTAGAATTTTTCACCACAAAATAATCTTTACTCAAGACTAACTTACTATTTTTTTCTGGAACTCTTCTGCTGTAATGTTATCAGGACAACGTTGTCATTTTACCAATGAAAGTCATAATGTTATGACAGAATAATGTGACCTTGAGGTTCCGGAGCAGGAGGACAGGAGACAGACAGGAGAAAGACAGACAGGAGACAGACGGGAGACAGAGACAGACAGGAGAAAGACGAAAGACAGGAGACAGAGACAGACAGGAGACAGAGACAGACAGGAGACAGACAGGAGAAAGACGAAAGACAGGAGACAGACAGGAGACAGAGACAGACAGGAAACAGACAGGAGACAGAGACAGACAGGAGACGGAGACAGACAGGAGACGGAGACAGACAGGAAACAGACAGGAGACAGAGACAGACAGGAGACAGAGACAGACAGGAAACAGACAGGAGACAGAGACAGACAGGAGACGGAGACAGACAGGAGACAGAGACAGACAGAAAACAGACAGGAGACAGAGACAGACAGGAGACAGACAGGAGACAGAGACAGGCAGGAGACAGAGACAGGCAGGAGACAGACAGGAGACAGAGACAGACAGGAGACGGAGACAGACAGGAGACAGAGACAGGCAGGAGACAGACAGGAGAAAGACGAAAGACAGGAGACAGACAGGAGACAGAGACAGACAGGAAACAGACAGGAGACAGAGACAGACAGGAGACAGAGACAGACAGGAGACAGGCAGGAGACAGAGACAGACAGGAGACAGACAGGAGACAGAGACAGACAGGAGACGGAGACAGACAGGAGACAGACAGGAGACAGAGACAGACAGGAGACAGAGACAGACAGGAGACGGAGACAGACAGGAGACAGAGACAGGCAGGAGACAGAGACAGACAGGAGACAGACAGGAGACGGAGACAGACAGGAGACAGAGACAGACAGGAGACGGAGACAGACAGGAGACAGAGACAGACAGGAGACAGACAGGAGACAGAGACAGACAGGAAACAGACAGGAGACAGAGACAGACAGGAGACAGACAGGAGACAGAGACAGGCAGGAGACAGAGACAGACAGGAGACAGACAGGAGACGGAGACAGATAGGAGACAGAGACAGACAGGAGACAGACAGGAGACAGAGGCAGACAGGAGAGGAGCCTGAGTCTGGATTATTTTATCTGACGGTTGTTTTTGTGTAATAATGACTGAAAATATATCATAGTGAAATATATAAATAAACCCAGATTATAAATTCAGAACTGGGTCTTATTCGACCAGCTGGTTTCAAACGTCGCCGCTCTGACGTCTCCGTACGTCGCCGCTACGTCACTGAAACGATGCGGAAGTTGAAGTCACCGTGGAGAAACGTAAACTAAATGTCAAGCAGCCGCCGAGAAACATGAAGACAAAAGCAGGCGAAGAGAAAGAAGCAGAAGAAGAAGAGAGAGAGTGAGCGACGCTTCGTCTCCGGCGGCTCTTCCACCTCCGCCGGCATGTAACGGAACTTCTCCCGCCGTCCTCCGTCCGGTAACGTCCGCCTCTCGGTTCGCTGCTCACCGACACCAGTCCGTTCAATGGAGCCGCCGGGCGCCTCGGGGTCCGGGTCCGGGCTGCGGTGCTGATCCGGGGTCAGTGAAAGGCTCCAGCCTCCAGGGTGAGTCAACCACATGCCGATCTCCTTTGAAAAACATCCACATTTTAAATCTTCTCTTGATATGAGCTAAATCTCACAAATACCTGAAAATACTGATCTTCTTCCCTGATGTATTAGCATCGCCTCTTTATTTCGGCACAGACACGATCACAGCAAACAGTCGTCTCCTTCGGTAAAACGTCCACTTTCACGAGCTTCCATCTGTAAACGATTGTCTCTTGGACACCCCGGTCCTCCTGCTGAGCCCCTGCTTCCAGTCCACATCCCGGCCACGTCAGGGCTGCTCGGTCCGTTATATACATGCCGAACTGGAAAGCAGGTCCCTGTGATCTGGAAAAGGCTTTGAGTTACTATGAGACCCCGTTTATTGTGGAGAAAAAACGGGGGGAGGGTAAAACTGCCAGCTTTTAAACGGAGTTCAGGCGTGTTGCTGAACAGCGAGAATCTGAGCTGGAAAAAGCAGAAACGAGTCTTTTTGTCCAACATCCACTCCTCAGGTCCAATCAGGAGCCCTGGATCAGGATCTGGATCTGGATCTGGATCTGGAAGGTTGAGGGACCTTTGAAATGACAGGATGCAGTTTTTAGTCACTTGTCTGCTGAGGATTTGCTTTAAGCTCAAAAAATAGAGAACAAAAGCAGATGAATGTATTTTGGTTTCATTTGTGTGATGATATGATGATAGGTTCCATCAGTTGTGTCAGAGAATGATAAGGCTGCAAGAACTCTTATTCTTATTCTAGTATTGATCAATCTATTGATTTATTGAACTCAATATTTTATTAGTTGGTCTTTCAAATGTCACATATTGACAAATGTTCATGATACACTACCAGAGGCTAAACTAATGTCCTGAAATGGATATTTTCTTATTCATTGCTGACATTTTAATTGATTGGCAACAATTTTGATGACCAATTCTACATTTAAATAATAATGATAAAACTACAAACAGTCTCTGGCTTCAGCTTCTCCAATGTCAGGATTTGCTTTTTTTCTGTTTTATATCATTTTCAACTTTTGGGTTACAAAAATAATATTTGAAGATGTCACAGGTCTCTAAAGTGACATTTGTTACATTAAACATTAGGAAACTTGAAAACCAGAGAGACTGAGTTGTTGAAGGATCACATGTGCACATTCATACGAGTAACATTGTCTTGCATCTCTAAATACTTCCTGAATACTTTCTTTCCCATTGGTTCCCACTGAAGATGTAATCTTTAAAAACACATCACAAATATAAAGTTTCATGTCTAAAGAATATTCATTATTCATTTCCTCAAACAGCTGCTCACTGTAGTTTTTATCAAACAGGAGGAAACAGTTCATGTGTTGGGACTATTTTCAGCGGCGGATGAATCCACATTTGGTCTCTAGTGAGTCTTTGTGTTTGTGGCATTGAGTCCAGATAAACGACAGTGTGTGTTTTTAATAGTTTCGGAGCAACAATTGAGCTCTATGACTCAGGAGAAGAAGATACATTAGGCTTTGAGAAAAGACAAGTGGATTTGAGGAGAATCATCTCCAACAAATAGTTCAACCATGACATCAGGGCTGATTACAACCAAACATGGACAAAAGTCAAAATTAAGGACTTATTGTAAATTGAAGAATGGTTATAAACGTGAAAGATATGTTCAGTATATTAGTCTAAACATAAGAGAAAACTCTGTCCACAGGTAGGATGTGGTTTCCTGTACATGCTGAAACTAGAAGATAGAGAGGAATACTGTCAGCTGAAAAAGTTCATGTTCTAGATTTAGATTTGAATTGAGGAGCTTGAATTGAAACCTTCTTAATGATTTTTTAAATATATACCATATTACCTCAAATAAAAGCCAGGTCTCGAATAATGGCTGCTGGTCCTGTTGACATGAACAAATAAAAGCTGTCCCTCAAATAAAGCGAATAAAACAAGGGTGGACAAACTCCTGTTGCCTGTTAAATAATGTGCTTGTCAACATTTCCATCACTTTAATTGAATAAATTCAACAATATATTCATGTTATTTTCAACACTTTGTTGTTATGGATTATTGGTCTTAAGTCTTGTCCTATTTCAGTCCCTTCGGGTGTTTGTGTGTTAATGTCTCAGCCAAATTATATTTTGTAGTAACATACAAGTTCCACAAGATGGCAGTAGCTACATTTGAAGAATTGGAATCATGTGAGTCACTGAATTTTTCAAAACACCTTCCTGCAAATATTTTGCATCGTTTGCATACAAACCTTGTTAAGAAATGAAGGGATTCTGTCCACTGACATGCTATAGGGCTTTTAATCTGAAATAGATGCAGGAAGTGTTGGGTTTGTGTTAACGGGATGATAATGTAACAAAAACAGGGCAAAGTGGATCAGAAAGCAAGGAGGTTAAAATATGACCTAAATATGCTTATTAGAGGGAATTAGAAATAAGGGCCTGTCTCTAACATAAGCCTGCTTATGATAAAGATCTGGTACCTTCTGCAGCTGAGGTAAATAAACATCCTGGTCACTATTTGACTTTTATAAGTCATGGAACAAGAGGAGAGAATCATCAGATTTCATTTCACATGGATCCAAATCTGATATAAACTGTTTCAACTGACATGAATTGATCCATAAATTTCATTTCATTTCCTCTGTTGGAGATCTCCTGGGTCCGTCAGGGATGGGACAGGAAATATTCACTCTGTCTGTGATGTTCCTGGACTATAATCAGAGAAGAAGTCAAACGAATGTTTATGGAATCAGAGTGTGAAACACTTTTTGAGTTGATCTCTTTCTCTCCTCTCAGACTTCCCGTTGGCAGCCGTCCTGTGTGACTCCGCCTCCAGGACTGAAGGTACTGCAGCACACACACAGATACAGACTTCCATACTTGTGAGGACCCTCATTAACATAATGCATTCCCTCACACTGACCTGACACTGACCTAATTCAAACCCTAAAACCCAAGTCTGAACCTTCAAACAACCCTTTGAAGTTGTGAGGACCAACCAAAATGTCCTCTTTTTGTTGGTTAAACACTTGTTCTGGTCCCCACTATGTTGCAAGTACAAGCGCGCACACACACACTCACACACCCTCCAGACACAGTCCATATGGATGTGAGAGGTCCTCGGTTCAGCATGCAGGCTGATTGATGTTTGCTGTGCAGCTGTAAATATTCCGGCACAGTCCTGGACTGAACACCATATTTTCTCTCTAGGGGAGTGTGTGTGGGGGTGGATGTGTGTATGTGTGTGTATGTGGGGAATGCATCCCGTTCATGCATTCACACATGATGGAGGGAATTCCAAAAGACTGGGTCTGTGTCATCAGGACAAAACCTCCTGAAACTGTTTGTTATAAACAACACAAGACTTTAACAGGTGACAGTCCAGGACATTTGTCATAGAACACTTCTGCTCATATTATTCTCTATCTGGATGTGCAGCGTATCTTCTTTGTTTTCAGGGGAATCTGCTCTCAGATTATCAGTTGATATTGTATTGAGTTATGATTGATTTATTTCTAAAATCTTGCTCATATCATGTATATAAACAACATGATCATGTGTTTCATTTGCTCCGATAGATGAAGTTCTTGTGATGACAGTCATATCAGCTGTGTCTTGAGACTGAGATCATAAATCATATAAAGCTATTCAGACAAGGAGAGAGTATTAGACTGTTACAGCCAAGTAAAAGTACTCTTACTTTGAAGAAAATTTAAGTTTGTAAAAATGTACTTTGATTAAAATGAAAATTAAGTCTCTAAGTATACTGTGCCGGGCATCTGCTTAAGAGTGGGCGGGTGGCTGTTGGTGGCTGGTGGTGGCTGAGGGTGGCTGAGGGTGGCTGGTGGTGGCTGAGGTTGGGTGATGGTGGCTGAGGGTGGGTGATGGTGGCTGAGGGTGGCTGGTGGTGGCTGAGGTTGGCTGAGGGTGGGTGATGGTGGGTGATGGTGGCTGAGGGTGGCTGAGGTTGGGTGAGGGTGGCTGATGGTGGCTGATGGTGGCTGATGGTGGCTGGTGGTGGCTGAGGGTGGCTGAGGTTGGCTGATGGTGGCTGAGGTTGGGTGAGGGTGGCTGAGGGTGGGTGATGGTGGCTGAGGGTGGCTGATGGTGGCTGAGGTTGGCTGAGGGTGGCTGAGGTTGGGTGAGGGTGGCTGAGGGTGGGTGATGGTGGCTGAGGTTGGCTGAGGGTGGCTGAGGGTGGGTGAGGGTGGGTGATGGTGGCTGAGGGTGGCTGATGGTGGCTGAGGTTGGCTGAGGGTGGGTGATGGTGGGTGATGGTGGGTGATGGTGGCTGAGGGTGGCTGAGGTTGGCTGAGGGTGGCTGAGGGTGGCTGAGGGTGGCTGGTGGTGGCTGGTGGTGGCTGGTGGTGGCTGAGGGTGGCTGGTGGTGGCTGAGGGTGGCTGATGGTGGCTGATGGTGGCTGAGGTTGGCTGAGGGTGGGTGATGGTGGCTGAGGTTGGCTGAGGGTGGGTGATGGTGGCTGAGGTTGGCTGAGGGTGGCTGAGGGTGGCTGAGGGTGGCTGGTGGTGGCTGAGGGTGGCTGGTGGTGGCTGGTGGTGGCTGAGGGTGGCTGAGGTTGGGTGAGGGTGGCTGAGGTTGGGTGAGGGTGGCTGGTGGTGGCTGGGGTTGGCTGAGGGTGGCTGAGGGTGGCTGAGGGTGGCTGATGGTGGCTGAGGTGGTGGGTGGCTGGTGGGGCTGAGGGTGGCTGATGGTGGCTGAGGGTGGCTGAGGGTGGCTGATGGTGGGTGTGAGAGGCCGGAGCTGCTCAGTGACCCCTGGCCAGAGGGGAACAGTTGGAGACGTAGGTCCAGCTGGGAGATGTGATGTTCTCTACGTTCCTCAAGCTCTCTTTGCTTTTTTTAGTCTCAGGAATAAGCAGCTCTTTTAAATGTCACAGATATGTAAACACAAAAAATAGATTTATCTTTTTTATCTTTTATTTATCAAACATGAGAAAATGATTAAATATATGATCTGTAATTTAAAATTCACAGTGTAAAAACACACTGATCTATTCTGTGCTCTGTTGTGCTGCGTGTCAGCGAAGGTGTTGTCTTCACACAACACAAAAGAACTAAAAAAAGACACCGAGCCAGCTGAGAGGTGAGGAAACGTTTTGGATTCAGCACCATGGATGGAAAAGTTGTGATATAAGTGCAGCTGTTTGTGCTGACTGACAGTAACGTCGACTCTACCAATCCTGCATGGATGACAAACCAACGAACAAAATTTACCTCATGTGAGGAGATCAGTCGGATTTTCATTAATCAAAGGAAGGAATGGAGCAATGAACTCATCAAGAGAAAGATCCAGCTTCACCTGGCAGGTGTTGTACAGCCATTTTCTTCAAGCAAGAAACAAGTTTAAGATGCTGCTCTGAAACTGGTAAGAACACACATTTAGATTATTATTAGCAAGTTTTCAAAATGTAGTAATAGTAGTAATATCGACTGTCACAACAGACACTCGATCACAATGTGTGATTTACTGATCGATCAGCCTGTCTCTCTACTGTAACACTGCATGTTGTCCCTTAAAGCAGCTCCAGCGTCCTGATACTGGACAGGTCTGACCCCCCCCGCTGCCCTGCCATCTGTCAGAGCTGCTCATCATTGGCTGAAGGAGCCAGGTCTGGAGATAGGATTGGCTGGAAGGCTGCCTAGAAGAAGAGGCGGAGACGTCAGCTGATTGATAGAGATCGGAGGTGGAGGAAGAGGAGGAGTGAGGAGGAGGAAGAGGAGGAGCCGCAGGAGAAGCTGAGTCGAGTCTGTAAATCCACGATGAGCCGGCTCTGCTGCAGACAACAAGTGTTCAGAGAGAGACAGGAGGGAGAATGAGGATAAACGACTTTACCCTGTAACAGAGAGAGAGAGAGCGAGCAACGGGACAAGAGAGAGAGGAAAAGGAGGTTACCACGGCAACTCAGGAGACGTCGCTGCAGCGGCGAGGACACCAGGACACACAGGTAAGATTACAGCTGGTGTGTGTGTGTGTGTGTGTGTGTGTGTGTGTCGGCACATGTGTCAGCATCCGTGTGGTTTTATATGTGTGTGTGTGTGTTGGTGGATTGAGCAGTGCATGATGGGAGGGGGGAGCAGGAGGAGGAGAGGGAGGGGGGCACTGGGGGAATCCTATTAGCAGAGTCCAGGAAAAGTAGGGCTAACTACAGTGTGTTTATCAGCCCGACACACACACACACAACCTGCAGAGTGACAGTATTCCAGCTTCCACTTCACTTTCATGTTTTTGTATCTGAGGATCTAAATGAAGTTCAGTTGAAGTGAGTTGGTCTAAAGTCATTCGTCTCCAGTTGGTTATAATTGAGTTACGTGGCTGTAAACTGTAAACTGAGTGCAGAGTTCAAAGGTAGATAAAACTCAGCCGACGTGCTGAGTTTCATCCTGTCTGTGTTTCCTAATCTGACACTTTTCAGGCTGTAAAAATGACTGAAACAATTAGTTGATTTATTGCCAACTAGTTTGAGAATTGATCAGACATTTCAGTTATTTGTCAAACACAAACTCGGTAGATGTTAGTTTCTCCAGTGTGACGATTCAGATCTTTAGCTCATTTGCACAAATAACAATAAAGACAGGACAAAAATGATGCATTAAAAGAGTAAAACTGATGATGATTGTGCTGCTGAGATAAAAAAAAACAACACAAACAATGAACTGATTAATGGAAAAACAGATGAATCTATAGTGAAAATAAATGTTACTTGCAGCACCACTCTAAACAAACTGCTCACAGATTAAAATCACTGGATTTGTTAATGGAGTCCGGTGTCCCATAATGCAACACTCAACAGAAATGGAGGAGCTGAGTGAAGAGCAGAGTTAGTGTCAAAGTTCAGAGAGTTTGATCATGGGTGGATTTATGTGAGTCCTGAAGAAGTTAAATATTGAAGATGCAAAAATAAAATAAAATAGATAGACTTTATTGATCCCAAACTGGGAAATTGTTGAAAAGCATACAATAAAAATGTGAAAATGAAAACCACTCGATGGGCAGTACAAACCGAGTCACACTTCACAGGAGCGTTAACAGGAGAACTTCAGACAGGGGATATATCGAATACTGGTAGATGGAACAATGACCAGTCCAAGAAGAGCATCTGATGTCTCAGCTGTTTGTGACTGAGTGGTTGCAGTATATACATATTGTTTGATATTAAATGCTGACAGTATAAAAGTTTCATGAGTTCTCCTCTTCCTCACTCTGCCTCTGACTTGGTTACTGATTTCATACATTTCCCAGAAACCCACTGGACACCCCAGAGAAGGTTCTAAGACTTGATTGGTTCGGCAGTTGGAGTGGTGTGTTGCTACAGATCAGTTGAACCTAAAACCACACAGAGCTCAGAACATTTTTCAGAGAGGAGGTGAAGAAGAAATTCTTACCTGGTGGAATGAACTAAGCGTCCTTCAGTGATGCAGAGCGTCTCACCTGTTGACTGTAGAGCATCACTGAAGTTTCGCTGTAAACATTCAGTGTTGTTGTCAGTGTAAACAGGAAGTGTTTGTGTTGTAGATTTCCTGTCTGTCCAAATCAAATCCTGCAGTCAGACCTCTTGTCCACACAGGAAGTGACTGATCCAGAGTCAGATCTTTACATCTGTGCTTCCTGTTGGTGTCTCAGGTTTACTGACTGACTTCACTGCACTGGAAATCTGTCTAGTTGTCACTTAAAGCTCCAACTTCAAGCATTTAAATTTCAGCTTTATATGAATAAACTTTGGTCACATGGGTTCCTCAAGAGTTTAGTTTTTCACTTCTGTCAGCAAGTTCCCTGTTTGGTTTAATTTATTACAGATTCAACAGGAGAAACACTTTAACTGCAATTTGTTGTTTGTGATGTTCAAAAATGTCAAACGATCCCCCTGATGCCCTGCAGTTTGTTATCCTGACCAATAGAGGACCAGCAGGTCCAGCTCAGTGTATGAAGACGTCCTGTATGAGAGGATGTCCTGGTGTCCCAGTGGTCCTGGACGGGGACATCTTTGCCACATGTTGCTACCCTGTTAACCAGCATGTGGACATGAAGCTTGTTGTAAATGCAGAGCTGAGGTCGTCTTCCAGCTCCTGACTGTTGTCCTGGCTGTTGTCCTGACTGTTGTCCTGACTGTTGTCCTGACTGTTGTCCTGACTGTCGTCCTGGCTGTCGTCCTGGCTGTCGTCCTGACTGTCGTCCTGACTGTCGTCCTGGCTGTTGTCCTGGCTGTTGTCCTGACTGTCGTCCTGGCTGTTGTCCTGGCTGTTGTCCTGACTGTCGTCCTGACTGTCGTCCTGGCTGTTGTCCTGACTGTCGTCCTGGCTGTCGTCCTGGCTGTCGTCCTGACTGTTGTCCTGGCTGTTGTCCTGACTGTCGTCCTGACTGTTGTCCTGGCTGTTGTCCTGGCTGTTGTCCTGACTGTTGTCCTGACTGTTGTCCTGGCTGTTGTCCTGGCTGTTGTCCTGACTGTTGTCCTGGCTGTTGTCCTCACAGATCTCGGCAACTCTTCTCTGTTCAGTTTTAAACACTCACTGGGCGAACAGTTCATAAAAGGAACAAAACTATTAAAAGAGCAGTTTTAGTTATTTTTTTTACTTGAATGCACATGTTCAGATTTCACTGATAAAATCTTTGATGCCATAAAATATGATGAAAGTCATTGTCCCATCTGATAAGACATTTTAAAACACTTTTGCAAATGAACACTTTTGGAATTACATCACAATTTATATCCTTCTTATAACTGAAAAGACACTTTGATGACCAAGTTAAATAAAGAGAAGTTTGAATTTGAACATTTTCACATGAAAAATGTCTCTAAATCTACGAAACCTGTTGGCATTGACAGCTAGGCCTCACAGTGTTTGTATTTAAATGAAAATCATTAGTTCATAATGTTGAATATGCAGTAATATGAAGTTATGAAACATAATTATTACATGATCAGTTGTTCCAGAGCTGCTGTTCGTGTGACTGAAACACGACTGAGATTGAATTAGCTTCACAGCACAGTCTCATGATCCAGACAGGGAGCAGCTGGGGGCTCAGTGTCTGGCTGAAGGGCACTTCAGAACCCAACTGTTCTGTTGCTCCAGTCGATTTTCACTGCTGGAAAAGGTAGAGCTGTTCTGTGTTTCATTTAATCATCGATGAATCATCATCACAGTGATTCACTGATGTAATTTTAAAAAATGTTTTACTTTATTTCTATAGTACTTTTAAAAACAAGATTGTGGTGTGCTACAGTAAAATGAGGATAATAATGTAGAACAGAAAGTAGTTGAAGTGTCAGTTGCAGGGGAGGAGATGAAAGTACAGCTGCAACAATTAGTCGATCAAAAGAAAATTAATCAGGAGCTGGTTCGTGCTTTTCAAATGTGAGGCTTTGATGTTTTTCTTTGTCATATAGAACAGTAAATGAAGTAATATCTTTTGGTTTTGGATTAATCAAGATAATACGTTTGTAAGTACACTGTGAATATTTCAAGCGTCAGTAAGTATTTAAGCACTGACAGCAGTGCAAAGTGTAAAATGAAATGCTGTATTGACAATGACTGGTGTTTTCATGTGACTTCAGACTCTCCTCATGATCTAAACTAAAGACGGCTAAAGATTTACCATAACATTTGGAACAGTGAGACACAGATGGACGCTGTCAAGAGACAACATACAGACAACAAAAATAGAGCAATACAAACAAAAAGTATAAGGCAGAGTGGAGAATGAAGAAAAGAGTACATTATTTTAAAAAATCAAGAGAGTTCAACTGTAAGAAAAAGTTTTTGTTGGTATAAACTGCAGATCGTATGAAGGCTGTTCTCACCTGAACACCTGAACTCAAAGCTGCTTTTCCTCATCTATTAATAGGTGAATCAAACTCACATGTGTGACTTGGCTGCTTCTTGTCGCTATGCTGGAGAATGGCCAACGACATGAATGGACATGTGATTACCACGGCATCTCACCTTTTCAGAGGATAAGGACACACTCTAAGGACTCTTAACGGCTGAGACAGCAGGACGCTTTCCATTTACAGATTCATTTACAACTTAGTTCATTTACAGATGGGAAACAAATTAAAATCCAACCCAACCTGAAGTGTGTTAGTAAGACTTCCTGTGTGCCAGAGATTCTGAGCCTGCAGAACTCTGCTGGAGGAATGAACAACTTTCTTTCAAAAGATATTCACTCATTTGGTGTTTTGATGACAGTGGAGGAAAGCACGGTCTAACACAAAGCTCCAAAGTCTTCCACAGGTGTTCGACCACTGAACGAACCCCTCCAATCTCCTCAAACACCAGTAAAACCTCTTTAAAGACCAGACTCTCCTCAATGACAACTAAAACCTTTTAGACCTCAGAGAAAATCCTAAAGGTTAAATTCTTCTTGAACTTCCTTTGTGATCAATAGAACCTTCTAAATTATCGTCCCTAAAACTTATTTTAGACTTTCTGATTAATGTAAGGCAGATACAAAGGGTATGTGTCATTTGTAATGAACAGTGTGTCCTCAAGGGGGCGCTAGCAGTTCTCTGGACTGATAGCCTTGATGTATTTGGACTTGTTTTGACGGATTTGAGTGAAACTGGTTTAATGAGCAGATTGGCCTGTGTTTACTTTGCTTTAACACTACAAATGTGAAGTCTGTATTGTTTGACCTTCCTTCTGCCTCTGATGAAGAAAGCATGAGAGCTTTTTGGTTTCTGATTGTAGCAGTGAACCAGTTCGTCTGAGGACAATAGTTGACCTGAGAGTCAGAGGACTGTTGAAGTGTTAAGGGTCAAACTTGATCATCAGCCATGAGTTTTATGGTTAGTGGGGTGGAAACCCTCCTTTAGTTACACTAAGAACATAAGAATGACATTTATTGTTGCCACTTTGTGAGCACTTCAGAGACAACCACTTTCCTTTCAATGTTAAAATTAAAAGTTAAAAAGTTAAAAATGTCCAAAACTAGGCCAAAGGAAAAAAAGAAAAATGTGTTTTATCTGTATTTTAGAGACCTTCACCTTCAACCTGTAACTTATTAGCCACAGCAGTTTGTTTTACATACACATACACAAACCTGTATGTGTGTGAACCAAGCGGCAACCTCCGGCGCTGAAACATGAAGCCAACACGGAAGTGCAAAAAGCTGCAGTTCCTCGAATAAACACTAGGGGCAGCTCCAAAAGGGAGTCAGTTACGTTTGACCTCCATGTTAAAATGTCCGACTTTGCTGCAGAAGAAAACATGTTTACAGCCTGGTACAAAAAACGGCTTTAGTCTCTTTAGCTGATTTTCTACTTCATGTCATCAACTGTACGGGGGGAATTTTTTTATAACTCACTCGTTTAAAATCTGAGATTATGCATAATGAAGAGTGACATCACTTTGACTGACAGCTGTCATGACTGTCGGCTCCAAACACGGAGCTCATTCAGTCACTGAGCTTCAGCTGTTTGTGCTGGTTTTGTCTTTCGGATATTTGTTCCTGTAAATACTGGATCAATAACTCTGCTGCTGAGCGGTTCATTAACTAACAGACTGTCCAGAAGTCGGCGCTCCCGTTTTTTCCTTTACTAGTAAACATGCTAATGAATTAGCATCGGGCTCCAGCTAGCTGCCGCCGGCTGTGTGGGGTCTTTGTCCGGGACGTCTGCGCTGTTTTCTCAGTGAGTTTGTTCTGGTGTTTGTGGAGCTGCTTGTTGGCTGGAGTTTGACTGTACTGCCGTATTGACTGTGTTTCTCTCGGGTGTCCGGGACGAGTTTCTCCGGGGGGAGACGGTGGAGGTTGAGCTAAGCTAACGATGCTAACGGGAGCGTCTGTTAGCTTCAGTTATTAAAGCTGCTGAAGTCAAAACGTAATAACGAGTGTTATAGTTTATGGTGTTAATACTTTAGAATAAAAGGCGTCCGTGTGAGGTTGGAAAATAAAAACCCTCCATGTTAGTTAACTAACGTTATGTTAAACTGAACTGTGTGAAAATGCAATAAAGTTTTTGTAACTTCAAAATATTAACGTCTCATTTCCGAATGTTTCCAGAAATAAGGTTAACCCAGATGTTGTTATTGGTTCAGCTGGAGTTGGTTATTGAAGCTAAACAGTAACATTAAATTTGACAAACTCAAACGTTATTATTTATATTTATATTATTGCTAAAACAGAAATTTTATTATCTTCCAGAAACTGACTGATTGTGATGGCTGGAGGCTGAGATATTGACATATAACTTTACTTCGGCTTATTAAAGTACTGTAACCGGTGCCGAAGCCGGCCGGTACCACTGGGTCAGCCTGTTAGCTCGGTGAGCATGTTTCATTAAACAGGCTTCATTCAGCTCCGCCCTCGCTCCACCTCTTTGTCCATATTTGGATTAACCGGAGTTAGGCGACGTCACCACTGCCAAGATGGCTGCGCTCAACGATGAGCTTCAAGATTACGCTTCAGAAATCTACGTGTGACGTCACGGAGACTACGTCCATGTTTTATACACTCTATGGTTTGAATGTGTGTCTATGTGAGAAAGAATATCCCACTGAAGGATCTTTAGGAATTAGGACTGCTTGGACTTTGAGAACAGTAAGCTGAAACGTCTTAGCTTCTTCCTAACTCCACTTAACTTTATAAATTGTCTTGTTTGTATTTTTTGTCATCTGCTTCTTATTTTTTGTTTTTGATGCCGTGAAAAGGGGTTGTGAGATCTTGAAGAAAGTTAAGCACAAAAAAAGCTAGGGCTGACTTTGCCGTCCTGACTCGAGTGAAGAGTTGCTTATGAATGTGTGTAGATGATAAACTTTGTGATATTACCTACTCTGTAATGTTAACTTTGTCTCTTTCTCTGTTTTCTGATACAGGTTGAAGAGGATGAGCAGATGGCAGATAGACCTAGCAGTCCAGTTCCAATTCTGACCCTCATCAAACAGTTTGGTACTTTACTGGGTACCAGGAGGTCAAGGGATCCTTTGCACAAATAGCAAAGGTCCACAGAAAAAGGAAGATCAGGACATCTGGGTGACTTAGGTGCCAACATGTCTCAAGCAGGCAAAGTCCTCCACCTGTATGTTGAGGTGAGGTCTGTTGCTGAAGAGGATGGGAAGGTGCAGGGAAGAAGAGATGAGGGGACTGGTCATCTGATGCTTCAGTGTCCGGACGTACTCCCTCACTCCCAGAGAAGTTCCACCCGCTCCAGCCCCAGCTGCAGTCCGGATCTTTCTCCAGCCTCTCAGCACCAAACTGGGGTTGGAAACCACAGCTTGTGCCCCTCAAAGTCCTCCTCCAGGCACTCAGTCAGCTTCCAACTCCAAAACCCTGATGCTACAGGGTCTCCTACCCAGGTCCACCGGCAGGATGTTTTGTATGACAGTTTTGGTCAACTACTCCAGGTCCTTGCTCCTGGAATAACCAATTCAGGCCACCATGGCTCACTGGGACAGGCCCGTTCCTCTGATATGGATCCTTCCCGGGGAAGAGCGCCTATCTCCCCATCTTCCACATCATCTGGGAGGCTGACTGTACCCTCCACACCCACCAGCAACCGCAGGTCCTATGAGGACTCAGGGGTGGGAGGTGAGGAGGGGAAGACATCTGTGGTGACCTTTGGCTACATAGAGAAAGCTAACGTTCACAGCATGGGGGGACGCCGTACCTCTGTGTGCCAAAGTGAGTTGGACAATTCTCCTAACAGATTGTCGGGGCAACTGCTGCCTGCCCATCTCCAGAAGAGGCTGAGCGACCCAGTGTGGTACAATGGTCAGCTGGGGCAGCGTGAGTCTTACCCTAGTCACCCCTACCTGTCTCAGAGTCAGTCCCCAAAGGGCTCGCCTTACATGCAGAGGGCTACCTTGGATGCAGTTGCCAGAGATGCCACCTACAGGGCCTTGGAGGAGTTTGGATCCCCAGAACTCAGACGCAGATTTGCTGGTTACATTCCAGAGAATAGCAGCCCTACTCTGCCACGGCACTATCAGTCTCCTCGCTGTCGGTCTTGGGCAGGGTCACCTGTCCTGCCCCGCAGCACACTCACCCTGCCATCCAAGACCCAGCTCCAGGACCTGGACAGGGGAGTCTGCCGTAGTTCAGTGAATGGACTACCCAGAAGTCCTGCCTCTGACCACCTGTGTGCCCACACTGGGTACTCCTCCCACTCAGTGGCTCCAACCTCAACTCTTCAATCTCATGGGCTGCCCCAGAGCCAACAGAGGCCGTGGGTGGGGGACGAGAGCCCTAGGTTGTCCAGCAAATTTCACCCACCTTTACCTGCGGGTAGACCCACAGACATCCAGCATGAGATCCCAACTAGCATATTCCCCACCAGCAACTATTCCAGGACTGGCTGCCAAGCTAGTGGGAACCCCCAACACAGTGTTAATAATAGTTATAGTGCTAATGTCACCAACATTACTCATAATGCTACAGACAGTATAGCTTACAGTGCTAATGATAACCCCAACTTACCCACTCACAAGACTCACTACACATCGTCAAGCTGCAGTAGCAGAACCAGTGATGCAGTCAGTCCTACCAATGGCAGGAGAAGCATCTCCCCATCCTCAAATGTTGAAGTGGCTTGTAAGTTAGCTGTGGAGGCCGCCAAACTGTCCACTGTTTTCGCAGACAGACGGAGTCCCTCTCCAACACCTTCTCAAGCTGAGTCACTGAGATCAGAGAGTCCCAAGATAGGACGGTCATTCCTAAGAGAATCCCAACCTTATGCCACTCTTCATGGGCAAAGCTCCTCTGAGCATTTGCAGGCCAACAAGCAGAACCACAGATGGAAAACAGACAAAGCAATACCTCAAACCAGACCAGGGCGTGTCTCACCTCTCTTTTCCCAGAAAGGTCTGTCTTCACCAGCGTCCCCGGCCTTGCCATCTAGGCTGCACCGTGCAGCCGCCTCTCAGTCACCAGTCTTGGACCCACGGCAGCAGCGGAGTTCATCACCCACTAAGGACATGTCTACATTGCATCGCTACCAGCCACCACAGTACACTGGAGACCACAAATTGCCTGGCATGGAGCATGGACAGTATGATCACCTCTTTGATAGATCACCAAGGGACAGCCCTGAACTCTCCAAGAAACTTCTCTCCAACCAAAACACAGAAGTATTGCCTGTGAGCTGGACCTCCCGGCACCAGGAGTGGAGGGAGGCTGGAACAATACAGCATGAAGACGAATTCTGTGAAGAAAACTACAGAGAGTCAAACTCGAGAGTTTACACTCCAAACAAAGAGGAGTATCATAGGAAGGTTGGAGGAGACAAAGGAATAAAGATGTCAGTGCAGGGCTACCAGACGCCACTTATAGGTGTGTCCAAGGACCAGAGAGAGGAGGTTCAGGATCACAGCGGGGCTGCTGGGACATCCTCTCAAAGCTCCAGTGGGGTAACAGGCAGCATGGGAGACAGTTCCCAGCTGGATAGAAAGGGCAGTCTGTCTCCTGAGACCTTGAGCCAGTCCAGCCATGATACAGCAGACACCGGCTCAGGGATACAGGTTGGCTGGGTTGGAGGGTGATGAGGGTTCGACTGTATGTAAAAGGATCTGCGTGTGTGAGAACGTAATCATGTAGATTTTGGATGGTGTATGTTTTCAGGCAGGTTGAGGTCGTCTGTCTGCACAGTTGAACGAGTCATATATTGTCACATTTACCTCAATAACAATAAACATATAGCAGAAACCCAAACTTCTTATAATACTCTACAAGTTATTTTCTATTCTTCAGTGTATTTTCTTGTGGTTTCTGTGATCAGTCTGTCTGACTAGTTGAACAGCATAGCAAAACACAAACGCCTCATCATTGTAACAAATATAAAAATGCAAGTGTGTTCTTGAATGCTGTTAAGGCGCAGGGGTGCAGTTCGCCTTGCATTCCAACTGCTCTGTGTGTCTGAGACGTTAAAAGTTAGTTTACATGAAATTTTAATTCTCCACTAAATTGAAGGTGAGGGTGCATCAAAACTCCTCCCTCATTTTCACCGCACAGCACACGAAGCACTGTAAATAATGTGTTTTATGTGTCTTCATAGAATAGAATATCGTAAGTCTGAAGTTGATGTATTTTCTGTGAGAAATACTGTAGAAACACATTATTTCTTTCCTCCTTTCTCCTGCAGTCGGACAGCGGCTCAGTGACGACTCCATCTTCACGATCGCAGAAGATCGCCCAAGCCAAGTGGGAGTTCCTGTTTGGAGGTCAGACAGAGGACAGTCGCTGCGGTAAAGGTCCTGTAGATACTGTTACTGGCTGTTTGAAGCTGTGTTCATGTATTTTTATATTATTTTTTATTTATGTTTGGTAACAAAACAGAAACAAAGCAGCAACAAAGTCCCAAACATAGGTATTGCATTGAATTTTATTTTGACTGGAACTGACTATTCAACTAGTTGATTAAACCAGTAGTTCCTAAACTGTTTTGTCTGATTTACCAATGCAGTCCAGTGAAATGAACTCATGCACACCTCCACCATCTTCCAAATATGTTCACTTACTGCTAACCACAGTTTTCACATATTCTTAATCGCAGCAGGTGAAGTCCAGGTGTTACAACTGACTCAAGTTGGGAATCACTATTTAAGCTTATACATCCTGTACAGAAAACCACATTTAAAAGCCCATCAGTGTTTTATTCCGAAACAGATTCACACCTTCACACCTGGAAAACAGCAGCAGTAGTGACAGCATTATGTTTTTGATTACATTAGTTGTACCTTCCAGCAGGTTAAAGGACCATTTTGTCTTTTCTCTTGTATTGTTTTTCCACGCAGTGAAGCAATTAAGCAGCTTCAGGAGCTTCGTCTAAGCCAATTAGTTGAAGCTTAACAGGTAGAACAGGTCTTACAGATTGCAGCTCTACTCACAAGTATTACTACACACCACTACTCACTTCCTGTTCTTTATTTAGCATCTTTTTCCAAATTCTATATTTGTATGAAGAGAGTTTTTGTAATTGATAAATCTATTGTTTCTAATAAGTAATGTTAAGTAATGCTTTGTGAAGGCTATACCCTGTTTGCTGCTATATCTTTGAGACAGCTATCAATATTGAATTATTAAAAAAAAAAAAAAAAAAAATTCAGATAACGAAATATCAGCCAATTAATCTGGAGACCTGATAGTAAAAGGTTATGAGACCAAGTCCAAAATATAACTATAATCTTGTCAGCTGGATGGATGAGAGACAAACTCTGCAGTGGAGGCATTTACACCTCTTTTGATGTTTAGGACTTCAGAGTTGTAGTTGTCAACATAAAAATCAACACACCTCTTTTGTCCTGCAGACGTTCTGTCCACAACGCCTCCAACCAGCAGCTCACCCAGCCCCACCCCTCCCTCCTCCCTCCATCTAAAACCAGCCAATCAGAGGACGGGGCGAGATAGTGACGGTCAAAAGTTGTCGCATCACGAGGTGCAGCAGATTGAGGTGGAACTGGTGAGCCCTTACCCCCGAGGATCCGCCCCCAAAACTGGCATCATCCGCCAAACAATCAAATACTCTGAAACGGATCTGGACGCTGTGCCACTGCGGTGCTATCGGGAGACCGACCTGGACGAGGTGATCTGATTTTGTCTGATGTGATTTTTTTTTTCTGGTTCATCTCATCTGGAATTGGAAAGTCATAATGTTCATCTATGATAAATATTGGTTAATGGTGTGTAGGTGATGCGGGCGGAGGCCGAGGCAGCCGAGGAGGCAGAGGCGGACTCGGCCTTTGGGAGTAACCGCAGCGTCCTGGGAAACCATAGCTTCAGCCCGGCTGACACCTCCTTGAAACCCCGGACAGGTGGAGGAAAGGAGGAGGAAGAAGAGGAGGATGAAGCAGAAGAAGAGGAGGAGGAAGGAGTGGTGAGCTGGGCCAGTGTGCGGATGCTGGGGGACAGACAGAGACAAAGAGCCACCAAGGAGGAAGACGAGGTCTTCAGTCTGCTGCTGAAGGGGTGAGAGGTCGCGCTCACTTTAGTTTCTTAATTTGAATCCACTAATTACATTAAAGAAAGAGTCACACTGATTCTAAACATGTGTGTATCATGTGTGTAAAGTACCTAGATCACATCCATGAGGTTTGTCTCATAGCCGCTGCTGAAGCTTCTACTTCTGACATGTTGAAGCAGGAAAAATCAGTGGAACCGACTCCAAAAACAAACTTCCTGTAGTTTTTTTTTTAGAACACCTGCATTCATCTGTCCTTTTCCTCTCACGCAGCTTTTTTTACCTCATGTCTCTCCCTTCACAGCCCACTTCAACCCTCCTGTGCCCTCTGCTCACATTTTGAAAACATTCTTTCAAGTATACAGGATTCAAATATTTACAGATGTTATGTACATTCTTTTAAACTCATGGAGAGAGAAAGAAAACACAGCCTGCTGCACTCAGGCTGTTTTAGCTCGACCAGGTAGCTGACTACAGGCAGCTAGTGAATATACCCAAGACATTGTGTTTTACAGTGTATTAACAATTTATCATCAATATGGTAACAGATACTTTCTACAGAAGCTTTAGCTGAACTGGTTGAATGACTGTAGGTTTTATTAGCAGCAAAAAAATAGTCTCAAAGATCCTGTTTTCCAGAATGTGCGATCACAAGTTTGGTGTTTGTTTACCTTTCAGGTCGTTAGAGGCGTCGTCTAACACACATGGCGGCCTCAAGTCTCCGATCTCCATCAGCAGTCCCCGCCGACCCTCCGACAGCAACCTCGACTCCTTCAGCCGCCATTTTGAAACCATCATGGAGTCTCACCGGGCCAAAGGCACCTCATACAGCAGCCTCGACAGCGTCGACCTTCTAACCTCTGGATCCACATCCGTGTTCACCTTCGACCTGCCCACCCTCACCCCAGAGATCCAGGTATGAGAGTGAAGATGAAAATAACCAGAAGAATTGTATATATGCACCTGTACGGCTGCTGGAGGTAAGACTGATGTGTTTGTGTCTTCAGAGTCAGATCTGTGAGAGCGCCAAGCAGATTATTGAGCTGAGTTTCGCCCCACTGGCCCATCCGGACCCGTCTGCCCCCTCTGAGACGTCCCGCTCCGAACTCACCCTCAGTGCCTCGGGGGCGGGGCTCCGAGGTGGCTCCAAAGATGACTCTGGCCCGCCAGTTCGGTCCAAGTCGGAAAAAGAGTCATGGCGTCGCTCCATCCTCAAAGATGGCTTCCGAAAAGCGAGCTCAGCCCCCTCACTCCACAGCAGCCCCAGGTGAGTCACAGCTGATGGTACAGGTCCAGGCTAAGGACAGGAAGTGTTTGCCTGTAAATCAGTTTGTGCCAAGAGACGAGACCCAGACCCTCTCTGATTTCTTGGGGTTCTGTCAGTGTGTGTGTGGTGGATCAGAGCTCTTTTTTTGCCCTAGTCATGTGATCCTGCCACCAGATGGTGACAAAGTGCAAAAATCAATCAAATATCTCCATAAATAACAACAGTAAAATGACCAGGGACTGAAACCTGCTGCAGTCACACTGATCAGCCACAAGATGGCACCAGAGGATCATAATGTAATTACAGTTAATGTTCACTTGGTTCCGTGTGTGTTTCTATCTTTGTGAGGACCAAGTCTGGACATTTGTATGAAGTGGCAACATTTTCATCTATTGATGCATCTAAATCTTGACAGGTTGTTTGACGGTTAAAAGTGAAGAAAGAGCTGACAAATGGATGATGTCAGTGAGGGATCTCAGAAGCACTGAAATACAAATCTGTGTGTGTGTGTGTGTTTTGTGTTTATATGCATGTGTGTGAGGATTTGACTGGACTGTACACTCAGGCTGTGAGACAACATGTGAGTTTAATTATAGCGTTTCAGACGTGTAGCTGAACACACACACACGCAGTGTCCTGTGTAGGTGGGTAAAGAGGGCGACACTGAGCGACTTTGTTTTTTGAAATTATTTAAGCTGTTTTTGGTCTTGAGAGAAAAAGAGGAGAACAAACGGAACCTTTTCACGTTTTTAACTGAGGGAGTTTTTTGATAACAGACTCTGTTGAATCGTAGTTCAGATGGAATGAGAGTGGATGATGGGAGGAGATTTCTGCCAGAAACACTCTTTGCCTGCGCTGAGAAACTTTCTTCAGATAGTAACAGTAATTTGGTCGAATCTGCGGCTGTCAGCATGTATATGTGTGGAGAGAATTTTATCAGCGTCGGCTGTTCGGGCTTTTAAAACTGAAAGACAACACATTGTGTTTCCTCACTGAAGAAGGGTGTGGTTTTAATTATGTATGTTTCAGGCTGAAGAGGCAGTGAGGAGGGCAGGAAAATGCATCTCTATCCATCTATTATTCTCAGTCAGTTCAAAATGGATCCGTCTTAACTTTGTGTGATTTATTCAGGTTTTACCTAAAACTGACCATTTCTGTTTGAGCCTCAATTTTTTAGCTGCTGATCAGTTCAATCAAGATTCAATTTAAAAAAAAGAAAAAAAGAAATTAAGTCAATTGACATACAGTACTGTGCAAAGGTTTTAGGCAGGTGTGAAAAAATGCTGTAAACTAAGAATGCTTTCAAAAATGGAAGTGTTAATAGTTTATTTTCATCAATTAACAAAATGCAGTGAATGAACAGAAGAGAAATCTAAATCAAATCAATATTTGCTGTGACCACCCTTTGCCTTCAAAACAGCATCAATTCTTCTGGGTTCACTTGCACAGTTTTTGAAGGAACTCGGCTGGTAGGTTGTTCCAAACGTCTTGGAGAACTAACCACAGATCCTCTGTGGATGTAGGCTTCCTCAAATCCCTCTGTCTCTTCCTGTGATCCCAGACAGACTGGATGCTGTTGAGATCAGGGCTCTGTGGGGCCACACCATCACTTCCAGGACTTCTTGTTCTTCTTTACGCTGAAGATAGTTCTGAATGACATTGGCTGTATGTTTGGGGTCGTTGTCCTGCTGCTGAATAAACTTGGGGCCAATCATACGCCTCCCTGATGGTATTGCATGATGGATAAGTATCTGCCTGTATTCCTCAGCATTGAGGACACCATTAATCCTGACCAAATCTCCAACTCCATTTGCAGAAATGCAGCCCCAAACTTGCAGGGAACCTCCACCGTGCTTCACTGTCACCTGCAGACACTTCATTATTGTACCGCTCTCCAGCCCGTCAGCGAACAAACTGCCTTCTGCTACAGCCAGATAGTTCACATTCTGATCATCAGTCCAGATCACCTGCTGCCATTTTCTGGACCCCAGTTCCTGTGTTTTTGTGCATAGTTGAGTCACTTGCCTTGTTTCCATGTCGGAGGTTTGGCTTTTTGGCTGCAGCTCTTCCATGAAGTCCACTTCTGGCCAGACTTCTCCAGACAGTAGATGGGTGAATCTGGGTCCCACTGGTTTCTGCCAGTTCTGAGCTGATGGCGCTGCTGGACATCTTCTGATATCGAAGGGAAATAAGCTTGATGTGTTTTTCATCTGCTGCACTAAGTTTCCTTGGCCGACCGCTGCGTCTACGATCCTCAACGTTGCCCGTTTCTTTGTGCTTTTTCAAAAGAGCTTGAACAGCACATCTTGAAGCCCCAGTCTGCTTTGAAACCTTTGTCTGGGAGAGACCTTGCTGACGCAGTAGAACGACCTTGAGTCTTGTTGCTGTGCTCAGTCTTGTCGTGGTGTATGACCTGTGACATGAAACTGTTCCACAGCTTCACCTTGGCAGCAGAGTTTGGCTGCTCCTCACCCAGTTTTCAGCCTCCTACACAGCTGTTTCTGTTTCACTTAATGACTGTGGTTCAACCTCCATGTGATTGATGATCATTAGCACCTGTGTGGTAGAATTGGTTGATCATAAATCTGACTATAATCCTACAAAATCCCTGACTTTGTGCAAGTGGACCTGTAAGAACTGATGCTGGTTTGAAAGCAAAGGGTAGTAACAGCAAATATTGATTTGATTTAGATTTTTCTTTTGTTCGCTCACTTAGCATTTTGTAAATTGTTAAAAATAAACAATTATTTATATTTTTGAAAGCATTAGTTTACAGCATTTTTTCACACCTGCCTAAAACTTTTGCACAGTACTGTAAATATATATTTTTATCAATATGTATACCTAACCCTATCAGATTACACATCTACATTACATAACACGTAGAATAAAACCTTCCAGCAAATATTTCAATACAGAAACAATACTTCTATCTATACAATACTAAATCTGTTTTTCGAATTGATGGTATTTTAACAGCAATTATAGAAATAACAGCAAACAGAAGAACAGGACACAATCAGCTTTTTATCAGAGTTGCAAAGATTTAAGAAGTACTCAGATCTTTTACTTCATTGTTACTCTCAATCTGAAAAGTTATCACATAAATGTAGTGAAGTAAAAAACACAATATGTCTGAAACGTAGTGGAGTAGAAGTAGAAAGTAGCATGAAAAGAACATACTCAAGTGATGTACAAGAACCTCAAAAGTGTACTTAAGTACAGTACTTGAGTAAATGTACTCAGTTACTTTCCACCACTGCAGAGTGGTGAGTACAACATGACTCTGTTGTCTCTCATCCGTCCAGTCTGCTGTTGTCACACCTGGTCCTTCCTGTGAGGCAGCCAATCAGACGTGGCGCCTGGCCAGCGGCAGATTAACTTCCTGGAGCGTGAGATGAGTTTAAAATAGACGAGGAGAGATGTTGTGTTAGGGTTCAGCTTCTGGTTCTGACACGGACTCGAAGAGACTCAGGTCACCTGACCAGGTGGAGGCGTGAACACAGACGGTTCCTCTGCTCAGAGCCCTTCATGACGCTATGAAGCAGAGATTTCTTCTTCATGGTTGATGATAATCAAATCAAATATCAATTGTTGATAATTGCTTTCTGTGTTTTCATAACTTTTGCATGCTGTGTCACCGTGGCAACCAAATTATGTCACCAATCTTAATTGCAGCATAACTTCATATGTTATCTATCTTAAAATTTTAAGAGGGAAGCATTATTGTTTATTATTTATTTGTTGTGTTTTGTCAGTTTGAAAAAAATGTAGTTAATGTTAAACCTTATTAAATATGTACAGACAGGGGCGTCCTGGTGGACCGGGGGTTTACGGCGCTGAGTTGCGTGAGTGACATTTCTTGCATTTCGTTTCCCACCTCGTTTTCTGTCATCTCTCTGCTGTTGAGCCGCTAATACAGGGAAAGAAAACACTGAACAGAGGCTAGCCTCAGCCTAGCATTAGCTTCAAGCCAGCTTTAACCCAGGATTAGCTCGATCATCAGGTTAGCTTCATATCGCTGTTAGCTTGCTCGTGGGCTAAAGCCTATAGTTAACTTTATGTTATGAATTCATACCCGCCACATAGTCGAATAATGCATGTTGAAGTGCTGCTGCTCTCGAGCTAAAATCCAAAGAGCGACAGTTGTGATCATGTGAGCTTTGAATTCATGTAAAACCTGAAAAGTTCTGCCAGGAGGAAGAAAAGTGAACGTCCAAATCACCGACGGTTGATTTCTGTCTGTATACGTCAGTGAGGTCCAGATCACAGTGAACGTGATGATCAGTGTCTCGAGGACATTGAAGACAAACACAGACTGGGACCAGGACTGATTGATGGTTTCGTTCAGGGGTTTCCAGTCTTTGTTTCCTGACTCGCCCACAGTCGGATAAGAAGCCTTCAGTAATGAAGAGGCCTTGAATTGTTACACAATGAAAACACACTGTGGTGTTTTAGTGGCTGCACATGTGAGTGTGTGCGAGACTGATATGAGGCTTCAGTTTGGAGTAGTTGGACATGTCAGTCATGACTTTTAGGTTTATTTAAGTGTCCGTGTTCACAGACTCAGTGTTCAGTCGACCTTTTGTAGCTGGAAGGTTATGAGCTTTTATGACATTGAACCAAAGATCAGCCCGACACCTAAACCTCCTGTAACTCCTAAACTAAAACTAAAACGCCAATATGTGGATATGTTTTCTTTGTTTTTTAGCAAAACATTTTTTCAGTTTTTTCATTGAGCTTTTCAGACCCCTCAGATAGTTACAGAAACAGCCCTGCTTTGATAAAGTGACCTTATATTTACCAGTTTGAACAAGTGGATTCAGATTTAGCTCTTGAACATGAGTGGACTGCCTGAGAGGAGCGACGGGCTCAGGACGTCACCCACCCACTCTGTGGTGGTCTCCGTGATCCGGTTTGTGACATTTGGTGTTCAGTTTTGGTTCCACATCCTCTCATGACGTTTAACCAAACCACCAAATGGCACCACATGGCGTGAGTCTGTCTGCTGAAACACCAGGACACAAGCAGACTGCAGTCGTTGTGATGGAGGGTTTGGTTCAGCTAAACTCTGCTGCTCTGCTATTACACACACTGTAAAGTATGTATTTAACTATCAGTCGGCCTCTTATTATTCACTCCACGTCTTTATGTCGGTTCACCTCAGGAAACTTTTGTTTCAAGCTGGAGGGAGAGAGAGTCCTTGATTCGGCTTCAGACATTCAGAGAAGACCTTTTTGTTTTAGCATCATGTCAGTAGACGATGCAGAAAAGACACAACACACATGCCAACGTTCACCTGAGAGAAAACAACCGAGCAAATCAGTTACATTTGCTCTGTTAACAACTACAAACGCTGAACAGACACTCGTCAGTACATGAACGACGAGCAAACACGTGACGGCTGAGAAGCTGCAGGTATCTTCCCACAGCCTGCTTCAAACTTCTAATCCTTCACATTTTTCCAACTTTATCTCCAGGATAGCTTTCAGCCACAGTTAAGCTCAGGCTACATCCCACGCTTAGCTTTTTTCCCAGGCTTAGCAAAGATCTTGTTTTATCCTGGATTAGTTTTAGCTGTAGCTCATAGCTCGCTGCAGCCGCTCTCTTCCTCAGTGTAAATCGCAGGGACATTAGAATCATTTAGTTTTCATAGCAGAACACCAAGGAACTCAGTCTTGTTTTTCAGGAACTAAGAAACCTTTTCCTGTTTCCTTGTTCATGTGTGTCTTTAAACAAAGTTCTGAACAGAAACTCTCAGCACTCACACACATTCACAGATTGAAGGAATGAAATGAAATGAAAACAGTGAAACTGCTGCTGGGAGGTTTCTGTCTCTCAGTCTGGAGGAGTTCAGTTTTCCTCTGGCCCTGGTCCACTCCCTCCACTGGGTGTGGACATGGAGAATTCAAATTCAAACACAAACTTTATTGTTTCCAGTTGAAAACAAATCAAACCACAGTGAAAGTTTCCTAAAGGCAAAACAGAGAACTAGATCACACCCAAACAGTTTCTTCTTCTTCTTCTTCTTCTTCTTCTTTGGCTATAGAGAGAAATTCCAGATGGATTCATTCAGCCAGTGTTTCAGAGACGGCATAGAAAGAAAGACCTCCCACTCCTGTCAGACAATTAGAGTCACCCTCCTCCTCCTCTCTGTGTGGATCTTTTCCATCTGCTGTCTGGGAGCTCTGACCTCTGACCTCTGACCTGTTTTATGTCCGGCTGGTGGTGATGCTGTTGGTTCAGGAGTTGTTGAAGCGTGTGGATGTTCCTATAGCGTGTGAATCCTGTTACAAAATTTTAAAATGAATGAACAAATGAACAATTATCATTGATATGAAAAGTAAATTTGAAAAGATGAGTTTTAACAAGGTTTGGAGCGTATGAGCTAAACTTTAATTACGTTTTTGTAGTTTTTAATTTCACAGTCATAAGTTAACGCATCGGTTTTCATTGTGTTGTCGTCTTTACAAGAGTCGTTTGTACAGAATTATTTTTTCTGTTGGACTCACGGTGAATTAAAGTCAACTGTCTTAATGTTTGTGACAAGAGAACTGAGAAAGTGTCAGATACAAACTTCCAGGAAGGTAAGAGGAGACAAAGAGAGGAAGAGGGGAAGGAGAGGACGGAGGGAGGAGGAGGAGAAGGAGGAGGAGGAGGAGGGGCGTCCCGGCTCAAACAGGGAGGAAACGCATACCTCCTCCCCCCTCAGTGGAGGAAAATAACCCAGCTGATGGACGAGAGGGGAGGGAGGAGAAGATCCGACTGTGACGAGAAGGAGAGAGAAAGTTGTGCAGTCAAGTTGTTGAGAGAAAAGTCTGCGTTGAGATTTTGAAAGTGTTGAAGAAACAGGAGGAGGAAGGAGCTGACAGAGCAGCGAGGAGGAAAGCTGAAGCAGACGGAGGAGGAGGACTAAAAACAGACGGATTAGAGAGGAGGAGACGCTGCTGCTGCTGCCGCCGCCGGCCGGAGGAAAACACTCTGAATGAAACACAAAGACAGACTGAAGCACAACTGGAAACAGATGATGTTGACAGAGTCGTGTTTTTATGATGTCATCAGATTAACGTTTGGATGATGTCACTCGGTTTCCCACGGTTACGCCTCCTCTCTCCTCAGAGGATATCAATGTGGATGTCGGTCGATTGGCGGCTGCTCGGCCGCTGACCTCACAGGCTGGGTGTGAGAGAGGGCGGGGCCACGCCAACATGGCCAGCTACCTGCTGTGCTGGGGGGGTGGGGCTCTGGAGGACAGGTACCTGTATGCCCCGCCCTACCCAGCTGTGTACAGGTGAGATACTAGTTTGTTCAGGGGGTGTATTTACTGACACAAGGTTTCCCTTTAAAGAACAAACATATGCACCAAGTGAACAGTGTAGAACCTGTCAGCGCTCTCCAGTGGACAAACTCTGTAATGAAGACACTATCTTCCCACAGCGGTAGAAAGTAACTACATTTACTCAAGTACCTACGTACAAATTTGAGGTACTTGTACTGAGTCTTTCTGCTTCTCCTCCACATCAGGGAGCTATTGGACTTTCTCCTCCACTACATTTATCTGACAGCTTCAGCTACTTTACAGATTCACAAACATATGACGAGTTTATAAAATATGTTTTGTTATAAATTACACTCCCAACAGTTTCCAAGTGCAGCTGAAACTATTTGTCCATTAATTAATTAGTCAATTGACAGATAATTAATTATCAACTATTTTGATAATCATGTCAGTCATTTTTTGTGTAAAAACATTTCCAGTTCTAGCTTCACAAATGTAAGGATTTGCTGCTTTTTATTTGCAGCACGTGGAGAAGAAGGAGAGAGCAGTCTCAGCAGACACAAGCCAACAAGGATGAGCATCGTTATATTAGATGAGGCTGCATGTTGTAAAATAAGTGTCTGTGCACCTGATGAACGAGCAGCTTTTCAGCAGGTCTTTGCTGTTACTTGTAGCACTTGATCAAAGCCGACTTCAGACTCCTCACATTCTCCAAAAACTGTAAAACTGAATGTCAGTTGTCACAAAATAAGTGAGAGTGAATGAGTGAACATGCTGACTGTCACAGACCAACAAACACAACATCTGCCATATTATCATCTTATAAAGTAGTTGTGTCTAGCATTTGGCAACTTGATCTTCATCTGTTTGTCGTGTTCGTGTCGCCCGATGAATCTCAGTCCAACGTTCTCTCTCTTGTAGCTCTGTGTTTGTTCTCCTCCATGTTCACAGCTGCTCTGACCGAGTCTGTCGGCTGTTTGTGCTGAACAGTGGGAAACACTGAGACTGAGCCTGACAGGAAATGTGTGAATCCAAAACTATGAGCTGAAAGAGGCTAAAAACCTTTGTGGGGCTGCAGAGATGGTTTATTCATAAAAAAATATTAGTGCAGCTTTAGCTTATGTGACAAAGTCTGGAATATTTCCATATCTGCCTTTGACCCATGATTCTCTTCTGATTACAATCTCATTCTGGTGTGAGACAGTTGAATACTTGGAATATTTGGATAATAAAAAGTCTGAGTCCTTTACAGATGGAGAGAAGTCTGTCTGTCCACGTAAATCTTCATGTCGCATCTCATCGGTAAAACTGTAGATAAAGTGTTCACGGCTCTGTTGCAGGAAGTCTTTCCTCAAACCTGCTTCATGTTGCCTTCAATCTCAACCAGTGGTGAAAAGTAACTTAGTACATTTGCTCAAATTTGAGGTACTTATACTTTACTTGAGTTGTGGGTCTTAGTGCTTTTACTGAAGAAAAGAATATAAACAGCTTCTCTACCAACATCAGAGAAAACAGCAGCAGTAGCTTCCATAAACCTTCAGTGTGGACGTCTGGATCATCAAGTAAGACGGGACAAATGTCCATGTTTAACATCTTTAACCATCTGATGATGCTCAGTTATTTGACCCTTGTAGTGTCTTTAAACTGAAGTGAAGTGAAGTGAGACCTGGAACAAAGCAGTGTTGTGTTTAAGGACGAGTCTGCATCATATCAGAGGAGGACGACACATCTACTTGTGCGGATCTGACCTTTACTAAACGTCCACTGATGCGTGGACGTCCGGTGGCCCTCAGGTTGACCTGTGGATCCTCCTGGTGGAGGAGCTCCTGGAGTCTTTCTGAGTTAGCTTCAGTTTTCACCTTAAACTGCTCAAACCTGTCGATCTGACTCAGCAGTAACACGGTTCTGCTCGAGGCTTCGCTCTGCTTCACTTCAAACAGAATCCATAATGAACCTTCCTGTGTTTTTTAGTGAGTCCGGACCTGCAGGCTGAGGATCTCCTCTGCAGTTTGGAGGAAGTTTTTGACTGAGCATTCATTATAGATCAAGCACTCTTTCCACAGTGAGTGGAACACGTGAACTTTGTTTACCACCTTCAGCCGTTTCATGAAACACACTGGGCATCAAAGAGCGGCATCAAAGCTGTGTTGATGTATCAGTTATATGAGATTTGTATCATTTTACTATTAAATAATATCCAGAGCATCTTCTTTTACTGTTTTCAGGTCTGTGGCATCAGACTGACAGTGAATTCACATTAATTGTGTTTAAAGGAGCTGTGAGCAGACGGCAGGTGTAAATCCTCACTGTGACGTCTGTGTTCACCATCAGTCATCAGTCATTTGTTTACAGGCTTAAAAGTGTTGTATGTTGACATTTAATTAACAAAAACCTCCAGTCAAGACTTGTGTCTGTAAAAAGCAAAAGTAAATGAGATGTTCTAGAGCTGGACAACGTCTGAGGGTTGGATGGACAGACAGATGGATGGATAAACTTGTCTAAAGTTGTTTTGAACCAAAACCAGTTTTAGGTGATGAACTTAACGTCAGATGAGGAGAAGCCTATTAGAAGTGATTCAGTTCGGAGGACTTGTAAATGTTTTGTTTTATTCACTTTAAATGCAAAGATATTTTACAAATACCGACCTGCTTCCCCAAATATTCACTAGAGACCAAATGTGGATTCATCCGCTGCTGAAAATAGTCCCAAACAAATAAGATAAGATATTCCTTTATTAGTCCCACATTGGGGAAATTTACAAATGTACTGTTGAGGTTTGAGGTACCTCAACTGTTTCCTCCTGTTTGTTTGATTAAAAACTACAGTGAGCAGCTGTTTGAGGAAATTAATGAACCTTTTTAAACATGAAACCATATATTTTTGAGGTGTTTTTATAGATTGACATCCTCAGTGGGAACCAATGAGCTTGAAGCTGAGAGCCACAGACTGGACAGTGTTGAGAGATGAGCGAACATGTTGGTTTGAGTCCAAACATGGGACTTGATGACATAAATCCAGAGTAACAGTGGACAGAGAGCGATCGTGCTCATGTTGTGTGACAGTCAGTGTGTTGGCGGTTTGGTTGTGGTTTCAGACTGGATGAATGAAAGCTGACTGACACACCCTGGAAAATAACAGTCTGTCTGTCTCTTACTCTTTCTTCTCTCTGTCTCTATATTTGTTCCTATTTCCTGTCTTTCTCTTTCTTCTCTCTTTCTCTGCCGCTCAGTGACTCATTGTTGTGAGACTCTCTCGGCCGGTGAGACGGCTGCTGGATCGAGCCAATCTTAGCTCGGGGACGGGGATGTTCAAGGTCCTTTATTTTGTTCAAGATACGCTGTTTCTTTGGTTGAAGTGAATTCAGTATTTGGAGTTTGGAGACCGGGTAAAAATCTGGTTCTTACTTTAATATTTTTCTGTGTTGAACTCGATATGGACGTTTTCATTTTTGGTGTTTTGGGCATTTGCACTCTCTGCCAGTAGAGGGCAGTCATGTGGTGATGGTGGTGTCACATGTGATGGATGCAAGAGGTGTGTTTACGACTGTTCACTTCATCGGACGACTCCAGAGAGATGTCTGATCACAGAGTTGTGTTGTGTGGGATGAAATGAAGTGTGTGCGTTCATACAGGACAGAGGTCAAAGGTGACCGCTGTGACGGTGTGTTGAAATTATTCATGTTATTCTGTTTCTTCCTGAGGGTGAGATCTTTAGATGGTATTCAGATGTGATCAGTTTAGCTAATAAATGCCTAATATAATAAATAGCTAAAATATACCTTTTCGTGAATGTCCCCACTGAGGGACGATTAAAGGAATATCTTATCCTACCAGCACCTCAGAAACTCGCTGATAAACACATTACATCTTGTTTGTTGAATCTGTCAAAAAATGTTTCTGTTAGTGCTGTCAAACGATGAAAATTTTTAGATTAATCACAGTGTTGCTGTGGATTAATTTCGATTAATCACGATTAAATATCATTCATTTTTAATCTATATTAATCGCATTTCATTTTGCATGAGCAAACAGACTCAAGACAGAAGGGAATATATCTGCACTTAACGTGTTAATTAAACACCTTTAACAGTTCATGTTAACAAAAACTTGTCTCTTTTTCAAAACAAACATTTATTCACATTAATGTGGCCCTGTTACTTCTTTTTCAGCCAGGTACTGTGACAAACTAACTTGTTGACATTGTCAGTACTGAATCATGTGTGATGGTATCTCTACTTGGACAAACTGTCCGAAATGCGTTGCCAGAGACGTTTCAGGGATTTTGAGTCATTCTGTGCTGTAGATGGATTAATTGCGTTAAAATTTTTAATCAGATTAATCATGATGATGGATTAATCCGCGTTAACACGTCAATTTTGATTTGCCACGAGGGTGAAATGATGCTCTGAACTGTTCATTCGCTGTTTTGAAGTTTTAATAGCCGCTTTCTCAGATTCTTTGGAATTAATTTTTCATGATTTAAGCTCTAAAATCCAACAGTTGTGGTTCGACTCCAAGAACATTAGAATCACAAATTAACTTCTGCTTCCTTTCACAGTATTTTGTGCATGAATGCAGCATTTTGTCGTTTCAGTCAATCAATACAGACCCTTTTTCAATAGTTTTCAAAAAAAGTTTTCTAAAAGTGGGAAATGATATTTTGTTCAGTAAGTGGAATCAAAGAAGCAGCTGAATCATCTAAAACAGTCTTCTCTCCACCTACCGGACCATCTGTTAACTTATCTGTCTGTTCTTGTACTCGGCTGTTGAATCAGTGGAAGCGGCCGCTCGGCCCCCAGTGGCTGCTGGGTAAAAAAATCCCAAAAAAACAAGAATTTCCGGGCGTCCTGTTGAGTGAAGTTCCCTGGCTGCTGGTGAAGAGGTTATTTCTGTCCTGGATGAATGGGTTGTGTCGGTGGAGGAAGGACTCGCCGACAGAAACATCCGGACTCACATTCACTCTGTTCCTCTCGTCTACGCGTGAGGAAATACTACGAACACACCGGAGAGCCTTTCAGTTTCTGGGTCGTCTGTATGTGTCTGGTGTTTGAATGGGTTTGATCGTGCTGTCGTTTGACCAGGAACAGTCTTTGCGTCACCTCCTGTGCGCAGAGCTGTGGTTGGTCATTAAGTACAGAATCTTGTCAGCAGCGCCCCCCTCAGGGCAACGTGACTGCTCCTTTAAAAGGATATTTTTGTCCTCAGTACGAAGAACTAACCTGAATGTCGCTCATTTCTTCAGTTGTTCCAGCGATCCAAAAAAATCCTGTTGTGCAAATCGACAACTGTCTGACTGAAAAAATCGAGCCAGTCTGAGTTTGTAGCTGTGATTAAGGATGGAAACTTCAGATTCCTGTATAGTTAGCTTGATATAAGTTTAACAAATCTAAAATTGACATGTTTCTTTGTGAGAGATGTTAAAGCAAAAGTTCAACTTTTTGGTAGCCGGGCTCAAAGGGAACAAAATGGAATCATCCAATATGAACGTCATTCCTCAGGATACTGGACTGACTCTCGAATGTGTCCAGCTCCTCCTCCTGTTTTTCCTCCGTTGCTTCTTTCTACATGTTTCTGAATTTGAGTCGTTAAACCTCAAGATGACGGAAGTTTTCTCTTTTCAACTGACTTTCTATATCTTTGCATGTAAGAGTCGCTCCGTGATCACACCTTCAGTCTTAGAGCCTCTGCATCTTCCTCATCATGTAGCTTCAGGGTGAAGTCCCAGCGAACCGGCCGTGGTTACTTATCATGCTCATTACACCCACTTCAGTTATAACATGTCACGTCATATTTTAAGCGTCACTTCGTTCTCACCGTTCACACATGATCTGTCATCGAGGCTGAGCATCAGAACCAACAAGTGTCAGAAGAGCAGCAGAAACTCTGTGGCAGTTTGTCTTCAGGACGATGCCAGAGGAGAGGACATGTTGTCATTCATCCTTATTTCAGACTGAGCTCAGCTCATCGCTCCAACGCTACACAGACTGCATGTTGGACATTTGTCAACAGAGAACAATAAAGAGTTTCACAGAAAATCAACCAGCATCTTGATAATCGTTTCAGCACTTTTAAGAAAACATGTCCGGTTCCAGAGTCTTCATTCGTTCTACAGCTGTAAAGTCAATATTTTCAAGCCGTTGCAGACATCATCTCTGGCTCTTAAAAATTCTGCTGGACATTTTTCACTGTTTTCTGACATTTTATTGAGCAGATGATTGATCAGTTGATTGGCAGATTTATTGATCCTCAGAGGGGAAATTCAAGTGTTACGGCAGCACAAGGACAGAAATAAATGGAGAAAAATCATTCTAAGTATATAAAATAAAAAACATGAATAAAAATAAAAATGGAAACTACAGAGGAGCAATTACACAAGCTCACGGAAAGTACTGGAGGATCACAGAAGTGTACGGCTCATCTTTAAACCAAACGTGTCACTTTCACGTCGTCCTGAAACGTCTGACCAGGTCTGATCCACCGACGGGAAGTTGGAGTTCGTTGAGGGAAGTGGATGGAGGCCGCACTGTGGTTCAACCACTTCCCACTTTCTGACTCTCATTCACAACTCGGACTTTGTTTCCTCATGACGGTCGAGTTTCTTTGACTGTTTCAAAAAGTCTGCTTATTTAAAGAGGCTGCGATGAAGAGCGGCTGATGGAGAACGGACTCATTTCAACAACATCAGAGAGGTGCGTTAATTTCAAAATAATTCTCCTCGGCTCGGGCGAAGTGAGAGTAAATGAAAGTGTATTGATCCCTGAGGGGCCGGCGGTCGATGCAGCAGCAAACACTGCCCTTCTAAACAGGCTGCAGTCTGTGAGGCTGTTAGAGAAAATATACATGTTTACATAGGAATGGATGAATGAAACACGTCAGATATTTGCAGTTTAAATGATGAGCCTGAAGCTGAGCAGCTGTCAGTCGCTGCTTGTGATGATTCGCATTGAGAACCGGTTGAGCTGCTTGTTTATTCTTTGTTAATCAGACATGTGAAAGACTCAGGAAAGGTTGTGAGCTGGTTGGATTATTTGGGCTGTAGTGAAGTGTATCGGGACTTCACACCTTTTCTTTCATCCCCTCTGTGATTCTGTCCAGTTCCTGTTCATATCTATCTGCCATTAAATGTGAAAAAGCCGTTCTTCTAATAATCATTTCCTGCCCTGATCCACCTGATTATATACTGTTCTTGATGCGTTCTTGGGTTTCATAGCACCCTCAGTCTAACTGATCTGAACGCGTGCAGGGGGCTGTTAGAGGTGAGGTGGTGAGGAAATGCAGGACACTGGTTTTAAATCACAGGACCCTCAGACTCCTTTTTGATTAAAACATGACCTGGTGCACGTCCTGTTTGCACTGTTGCCATAGAAATAACAATCAGTGGATGACGATGAAGAAAATGTCTAAATTTGACTTTTATGAGTGAAGAAGTGAAGTTATGAGGGATGTCAGTTTGGTCCTGAGGTTAAAACAATGTAGTGACCGACATGTTTGAGAAGTGAGACACACACACACACACACACACACACACACACACACACACACAGACTCTCTAACACACACACGTACACACACGCTGTCTGTGATCGATCTCAGTATTGGCAAATAATCAATATTGAAACACCCAGATTGGGGTCAGATCCAAAAACACTCGATTGAAACGTTCTTCACAGAGATACTCGTTGTTGTCAAGTCGTTGGTTTAATTATTTCTTGTTTCTAAGGAGGAACTCTGACAACATTAGTTTTGTCTCTCAGCTGAACAAAAAAGGGACCTGAAAGTCCTGAAATTGTGTGTGTGTGTGTGTGTGTGTGTGTGTGGTCAGGGAGCGTCCAGTGAACCGCCCCCCTGAGCTGCTGTACCCGCAGGCCGACGTGGCGGAGCGTCTGGCGCTGGACGGCAGTGACGACGCGCTGGCGAACGGCACGAAGGCCGACCTGCAGGCGGCCAAACGCCTCGCCAAACGTCTCTACAACCTGGATGGCTTCAGGAAGTCTGACGTCGCTCGACACCTCGGGAAGAAGTCAGTGTGTGTTTGTGTCCTCGTCCCGTATTCAGTGTGTCCTGTTCAGCGGTGACTGGTTATGTTCTTCTGTTTCTCTGCCTGCAGTAATGAGTTCAGTCAGATGGTCGCAGAGGAATATCTCAGTAACTTTAACTTCAGCGGTCTGACCATCGACCAGGCGCTCAGGTCAGTTCTCTTCTCCTTCTGATCTCAATCAATTTCTAATCCAGATAAAACTACATTAAACTCATCAGACGACAACATCAGATCAGTTTAAAGCAGATAAAAGTAGCTGTAGCTCAGGAGGTAGAGCGGTTGTCCATCAATCAGAAGGTCGGTGGTTCGATTCCTGCAGGCTATGTGTCGAAGTGTCCTTGGGCCAGATACTGAACTCCACACTGCCCCCGGTGGCTGCTCCATCAGCAGGTGAACGTACGTGGCTTTGGATAAAAGCATCTGCTAAATGGAACTGTAGAATTGTAGAAAACCTCCAAACAAAACTCTGAATAGAAAAAAAATTAAGCAGTCAACTCCGACTCCCATGGTGCATTTCACCAACAAACAGCCAATCACAGAGCTTCCTGACAGTTTGGTGATTAACAGTCCATCAAACATCACTAACAAGGTTCATTAAAGGATGGTTTGTCTCCTCAGGACGTTTCTGAGACAGTTTGCTCTGATGGGAGAAACACAGGAGAGAGAGAGAGTCCTCGCTCAGTTCTCCAGGAGATACAGACAGAGTAACCCAGAGAGTGGGACGACTGAAGGTGTGTGTCTGTCCCTCTGTCCGTCTGTCTGTCTCTATGACCATCTGCAGTATCGTGTTTTTAACACTCTCTGTCTCTCTCTCTGTCTGTCTCTCTCTCTGTCTCTCTCTGTCTGTCTCTCTCTCTGTCTGTCTCTGTCTCTCTCTCTCTGTCTCTCTCTCTGTCTGTCTCTGTCTCTCTCTCTGTCTCTCTCTCTGTCTGTCTCTCTCTCTGTCTCTCTCTGTCTGTCTCTCTCTCTGTCTGTCTCTGTCTCTCTCTCTCTGTCTGTCTCTCTCTGTCTCTGTCTCTCTCTGTCTCTCAGACAGCATCCACACTCTGACCTGTGCCGTCATGTTGCTGAACACAGACCTTCATGGAAACGTGAGTCTCATTTAAAATCAAACTTCTTTGTGTTTAATCAGCTGTTGGACTCGTCTTCTTCAGAGTCAGCGGAAGGAGCTGATGAGCAGAATCAGTAATAAATAATCAATAAAGAAATCATGAAACTGAATAAATAACATGATGAATATTACATTTCTAATGGTCTAGTGTTCATATTTGTAGCTACTGCTTGTGTTTTTCCGGTGCTTTCAGCCACATGTCGTGGTCGTCCTCGCTGCCGTTTGGACGTTCACGCTTGGTGATAATGACTCGGAGTGAACAGTGTGAACTCTGCACATACAGTCACTGAACTTCTGCTAACTTGTTTAAGGAAGTGATGGCTGTTACCATGGCAACAAGCTGTCCAATCAACACTGAGTAACACTTCCTGTGTGTGAAAGCAGGAGTGACACAACAACATTTATTCATCAGTTTAAATGAAATGAAAAAGTCACCCGACATAAAAATCAACACATCTGGAGATACGTGGTTTTCACTGGACAGGAAGGGGAGGAAACCTGCTACCTATTTTGTCCCTTGTTTGTCCCCCAACTTTATTGAAATACAACAAAACACAGTTGATTAACTGTGTGTGTGTGTGTGTGTGTGTGTGTGTGTGTGTGTGTGTGTGTGTGTGTGTGTGTGTGTAGAACGTGGGGAAGAGGATGTCCTGTAATCAGTTCATCTCCAACCTGGAAGGTCTCAACGATGGAAAAGACTTCCCCAAAGATCTGCTGAAGGTACGACTGATACACAATCTCACACACACAGTTACACAACATATACACACACACTTATACAACACACTCACACAGGGATCCTTGGCTTGTGATTGTCGTAGCAGAAAAAGAAAAGGGGAGATGCATTAATTTCAACTGTTTGACCGCCGGGCTGAACGAGTGTGTGTGTGTGTGTGTGTTTTGTGTGTGTGGTGTGTGTCTGTCTCTGGTTCTCCCACTCTTTTGTTTCCATCTCAGTTTTTCCATCTCAGCCTCCGAGCGATCAACATGAATCTGTGTCACCTCTTCACCTCCATCATCATCATCATCTCTCTCTAACTCTCTCTGTTAATGTGTGTGTGTGTGTGTGTGTGTTTGTGTGTGTGTGTGTGTTTCTTGCCTTCAGCTCGTCGCTGCTTTGATGGCTGTTGGTTGATGCTGTAGCAGTGAGTGTGTGGGCAGCAGCTCTGACTCTGACTGAGCGGAGGAAAAAGAGTGAATGCAGAATGTTCATAAGTGAAAAACATGAATTATACTCAGTCAGTGTTTCCATCCACCTGTTTTTATGCACATTTTCAATTTGCACATTGAAAATGAAAAATACCTGAATGGAAACGCTGTAAATCCAAAAAAGTACAAAAATTACAAACACATATTTCCTGTTGTCGTGTTGTTGTTGACGTGTAAAAGTTGTTCAAACCAGAAACAGACTGAGAGACTAAACTCCGTCGTCCATGAAGCTGCGAGTTAACGTCGCTCGTCTCTTCAGTGAAGAGCTGAAACCATCAGATCTGAGGATGAGGAGGCTGAGACCTTCATCACATTCACACAGGAAACTAACAGAAACATTTCCATCACGTTTCCATCGTTTGACCTTTGACTGGAGTCTTTGGATGATCTTCTTCTTCTGCAGTGGTTTAATGGCACCGACTGGAGAGTTAGCGCCACCTGCTGTTTATCTCCATCAACCAGTGAACTCAGATTCACACAGCAGGAGAGGATGAAACAAACATTCAGTCAGGTTTATTTTAATCTCGGAGGCGGCTGTGACTCAGGAGGTCGTCCACTGAAGGTCGGTGGTTCGACCCCCGGCTGAAGAGACCGAACCCCAAACTGTGTGTGTGTGTGTGTGTGTGTGTGTGTGTGTGTGTGTGTGTGTGTGAGAGAGAGAGAGCGTGAACGTGTGGTGAAGCACTTTGAAGGGTCCATAGACTAGAAAGCTTGTATAAAGGTCCATCATCGTTTTGATGGTTAAAATTTGAGCTTCATTTGGAATCTTGAGTTTGGTCGACCTGTTTTTTTCATTGACAGGATTTTGATGTGAAAATCAGCAGTGACGTGATAAATGACTCTGACAGTGTCTGTAAAGGCGGCGCTGTTATCTGTTGGTCTTTTTCAAATCCCGCATCAGTTTTTAGATTTCCTTCCTTTTTCTATTTACATTTTCCGACATATACAATCGACGCCACACTTCCTGCATCAACTTAACAAAGAGCCACTAACAAAACGTGATAACAACACATTTACCAACATATAAAACAAAGCAGCTCAATCTCAGTTTGTTAATATCTGCTCAACTGAAATGAAGTATGTGAAATATAAATGAACCGAAACCGATGTTCTTCTTCATCAAGTCGTTCTTCACACAGTTCCAGTCTGTCCTTTAAGCTCAGACAGTGAACAAACGGCAAAGTTGAAAAGTTGAAAAGATGTATTGTGCTGTGCCAGAAAGGAGCGGAGAGATATTTTGGGAATGTTTGGTGACAATAAGATTATTAAAATATTGTTTTGAGACAAACAGAATGATTTTTTTGTCACAGACTTTGTGTGAGACGAGAACAGAGTCTTTGCAGAGGTGCACAGCCGGGTCTGAACGGTTTGTCTGTAACTTCCTGAAGCTCCTGAACGCATCACGCTGTGGGCCAGTGGAAGAGGTGGAGGAGGAGGAGCAGGTGAGGCGGCTGGCTCCTCCCCTTCCTGTTCACCTGTTTCACTTGTTGAGAGGAAGTTGTTCCCAGTGGTGGTTGAATGGTGGAGCTGTTTTTCTGTGTGAGCTGATGAATTCTGCATCGCTGCTTCCTCGTTGTTGAGGAATCGTGTTGATGTGACTCTGAGTTGTTTAATGAGACGTGGAAGTGGAAGCTGACTTCACTTTGACAACAAAATTAAAACTTAAAACTTGAATAATTTTACACAGTTTGTTGTAAGTCTGATTAAAAGTTCCTTATTTCTTTCAAAAGTCCTAAATATGAATATAAATTTAGTAAAATATTATTTGAACCTTGAACAATATCAAACATTAAAATATATCAAAGTACTAAAATTATTCAAAATATTGAATGTATTCATATTAAATATTAACAAAATTAAATATAGAATATGAAATACATGAATCGTGTGACATACTGAAACATGAAAGGTCAAATTCGAGCAGCTTTCACTGTGAAATCTGTTACTGAATTAAGCAAATATGTTTTAAAACAACCTCTAACTTCACCCTTTAAATAAAGCAATATTACAATTATTAATTATTATGATGATGATTATCATCAGAGACTCTTTCACATTTCGCTGAGTCACTGTTGTTTTTAATGTTTTCACATGATTTTCTGTCTTTTCTCTGCTCAACATCTCTCAGCTGCATTTACATTCAGCTCTGTGAATCCTCCATGATTGACAGCTCACAGACAGAGCAGGGGGGCGGGTTGAAGCGCCCGTCCCTGCGCTCTCATTGGCTGCTGCTGCTGAGAGAAAATGCGCATTGAGAGAGCGAGGGAAAAAAGAGAGAGAGAGAGAGGAGGGAGGGCGAGCGACACTCCTCAACAGTTCAGAGTCTCAGCAGAGAAGAAGAACCAGAAGAGGAGGAGGAGGAGGAGGAGTGAGCTCACCTGACGGAGGGATTCTCCTGCAGGACGAAGACGACAAAAAACGAAGGAGGAGAAGAGAAGAAGAAGAGTGGGAGTGAAGTTGGAGGACAAAAACATCAACATCTGAGGAGGAGGAAGGAGGGATTCTCTCTCACTCTCTGTATTTTGTCTTTTTTCCCAGAGTGCAACAGGAGAAACTCTCCTCTTTTTCTCTCCTCCCTATCAGCTCATCCCTCTATTTCTTCTCTACCTTCATCATCTCTGTCTCTCTCCATCCCTCCAATATCCCTCCATCTTCAGTCGGGGCTGGTTGTGGCGTCTCAGGAGGAAGCTGACGTCAGTTTTGGGGTGCTCTCTCTCTCTCTCTCTCTCTCTCTCTCTCTCTCTCTCTCTCTCTCTCTCCCTGTCTGTCTGTCTCTGTCTGTCTGTCTCTGTCTGTCTGTCTCTCTCTCTCTCTGTCTGTCTGTCTCTGTCTGTCTGTCTCTCTCTTTCTCTGTCTGTCTCTCTCTCTGTCTCTCTCTCTCTGTCTGTCTCTCTCTCTCTCTGTCTGCATGTGTGGGTGTGCTCGATCGCCCCAGCCTTCCTCTTTTTCTTTTCTTTTTCTTTTCTTTTTTTGCTCAG
The DNA here is from genome assembly GCA_025331565.1 of Holacanthus passer. Lineage (NCBI taxonomy): Eukaryota > Metazoa > Chordata > Actinopteri > Pomacanthidae > Holacanthus > Holacanthus passer. The sequence goes on along the minus strand of JAFREQ010000090.1, from coordinate 3,298,908 downwards.
TGTTTTGGATGTGAGAGCGAGCTGCTGCTGCTGCTGCTGCTGATGCGTTTCCTCCGTCACGCAGCTTTATTTGCAGTCCAGGGATTCTCCTTCGCCGCCGCTGCTGCATCAGGAGGCTGCGTTCAACATCCAGTTTGAAAACAGATTCTCACATTTTGGATAAATCAGGAGAAGAAGAAGCTCCCAGTTGTGGTTTGGATGTTTTTCGGTTGAATGTTGGAGCTGTTTTTCTGTGTGAGCTGATGAATTCTGCATCTCTGCTTCCTCGTTGTTGAGGGATCAAACACACGCTGTGTGTTTGTGTTGATGTGACTCTGAGTTGTTTAATGAGACGTGGAAGTGGAAGCTGACTTCACTTTGACAACAAAATTAAAACTTGAATATTTTTACACAGTTTACTGTAAGTCTGATTTAAAAAAAAAAAAAAAAAAAAAAAAAAGCTTTCCTCTAGAAAATATTTCCTCATTATTATTATCCTTATTTTTATGACACATTTTGACTGGAGCTGCAACAATTTCTATAATTTATTCTATGTTTATAATAAATTAATTTGTATATTTGAAATTAATTCTCCAATAAAAATACTTATGATTTGTATCAGTGAATCTTTATGTTTTTGACGTTGATCACCTCGAATTAGTTCGTATTTTACTGACTGATAAGCAAAATAATTATTTGCAGCCCTTTTTAGTAACTATAATTTACTCTTTGAAAAATAGTGTGTGAAGTTGCCTGAATATGAATTTCTCAGCATAAAGTGTTGTGAAGGATCTTCGCCGATGAATCTTGCAGCAGATTGAGTCTCAGTCGTCATCAGTTCTGACATGTTTGTTGGCAGCGTCTTTTTGTTTTTGTCGTTCTGCCTCCAAACACCTGAGCGAGCCGCCGGCTGTCGGCCTGCAGGATTATGAGCCGGATGAAACGCTGCTGTGTTTTTATGCATAATGAATAGAGCTGGATCCATAATGCAGCAGGCTGAGCTCCGCTGAGGACACGATCGATCCAGGCTGAAACGGCCCAACTCGGTCTGCAGCCGTCGGTCGACCCCAGCTTCTGTTTTAAACATCCTGACTTCAAGTCAACTTTCTCGTCTGATGAGTTTCATGGTTTTAATTTGCTGAAAATCAAAGTCTAAAATCTAAGTTGTCAAAGTGGAGTCAGATTAGTTTCCAAGTTCATGTAAAACTGATATTTTGTAGAGAAAACTGGACTGAACAGTTCACATACACACAAGTTTAGTTGCTGCTCAAAAAGGGAAATCCCAGTTCATCAGTTATCTGGAGGTCATTCAGAGGTCGTCCTCTCCTCTACGAGCCAGATTTCTCTCATTTCTTTTCTCTCTGAAACCAAAAAACTTTTTGGTTTTCTTTTGGCTCTTTCAGTCATCTTTGCCCGTTAATAGACTTTCTTCATTTCCAGTGTTTCTTTTTCCCTGGGTCGCTCTCTTTTGGCACAAAGACTCTCTGACATTCAGTCGGACTCTTGTGAACCCGAATTAGACACAAAGCAAATGCTCCTCCTCTGAACTCTGAACTCACCGCAATGATTGGCGTCAACAGCATCCACTCGTCGGGCCGCATGCGGTCGCGGTCGCTCTGCTCGGTCCGGAGCGGGCGGGATGCGAGGGACACCGACCCGTTCAGGTATCCCAGAACCCCCCGCTCTCGCTCCCTGAAACCGCTGGCCTTCCCCGACCTGCTGGGAAAAACCCAGGACGGACAACAGCACCGACACGGCCGCAAGAAGAAGGTAGAACCTGGAAAGACGCACTCTGAGTTTCAGATTTAAGAAAGACCACAAGAGGGGGCTGGAACACCACACAACATTTGGTATCAACAAAAAAAAAAGAAGACACAGGCCAAAATTTCACATGCAGCGTATCATACTTAGAAGAGCTCTTGAAGTTTCAAAACTAATCACAAAATAAGCAAACATTCTTCAGGCACTCGTTAAAAGAGCGTGTTGTATTTAAAGCCTTTATTTAATTGAACACAATGATTTAAAATACCAAACAGTTTAGACCTGACACACAGGTGGAAACGGCAAAAATAAATAAATAAAAAAATAAATATTTTTATCATTGGTGGAGACCCCATGAGGTTGAAACCAGAAGACATTTGAAACCACATAATGTTTAAAGTTTATAAGAACGTTTGTCCTGTAAGTTAACCAAAAATAGCCAGTATTAAGATAATGGCCCATCAAATAAAGACCAGCCCCTAATAAAGGCCCGGTAAACAAACATCAGTGGGTGGGAGATGGACTCACCTGCTGTGACATGTCACATGTTCAATTCAGTCAAAATGCTTAACTCTGTTTTTATTCGTCATTTATTTTCAGTTGTTTCTACTTTGCTGGATTTTTTTAATAGTAGTTAAACTATTTTTAGTTAAACTCAACACTTCCTGCAGTTTTTCCACAAGACTTAAGCATCTCATCATAATTCTATCTATCATCTATCCATCACTGTCTCATATTTTGTCATTTTTAATTCACATCACCTCGTTTCATCGCATCTGACCTCTTCATAAGCAACATTAAGGGATTAGTAGAGCGATCGGTAATTTGGTTGGTCAACAGTCGGTCACTTTAACTTTGCTGTTTTCAGATATCATCAGTGACACTTGAGACTTCCTGCCTTGCTTCACATTAAAAGCAGAATCATACATTTTGCTTTGTGGCTTTTAATGTGAGACATTGTCAAGAAGTGTAAGTTTCTTTGACAGTTTCTTAACAACCATCAAAGAAACGGCAAAGTGTTCAAATATTTGAATTTGAAAAAGTGAGCTACAATTCAAACCTTAGTTTGTTGTCTTTTATAATTAATTCCACAATGGAAGAATCAAACCGAACATAAATCTCATTTTGTACAAGCTAAATGAATTGTACAAATAAATCTCAGATAATAAAAAGTTACTACCCAAACATGAACTAGCCTCCGTCCACTTTCTGAGCCGCTTCTTGAACAAGAAAAACGAGTCGTCTAATAAACCAAATTATGTCTTTATGTTTTATAAGATAAGATAAACCTTTATTTGTGCCACAGTGAAGAAATTCACAGATCTGAAAGCTCAACTGTCGTGTGTTTAAAGTCAAACAAAAAGCCAAGATCCCACAGTGCAAACTCACACACACATGCACACACACACCTCTGTCACATGTGTTGAACTGTGTGTTGTGTCTCTGCAGACTCTGTACAGCTCCATCAAGAACGAGAAGCTTCAGTGGACCATGTAAGTTTCCTCCTTCAACTGGTTTCTACTGGTTTAACACACGACATGTACGAACATCTGAGGTGTGTGTTCAAGCTCTGTCTGCACATTTCTCTGTGTGTGTGTGTGTGTGTGCCTGCTGCCCTGACTCTCTTATTTAAGCCTCTGTTGCTATGGCAACCGTTCCCTGCTTTCTCTCGTCGCTGTAATTACAGGTCAGCATCCCAACGCCCATGCTTGACTGTGGACACACACTCACACACATATATAAACACGTACACACACACACACACATGCAGGCGTCTTCTGTGCATTTAGCATCTGTCCTCCCTCCTGTTCAGCCTTCAGCTCTGTTTCTGTGTTTCTGTTGAGACGTTCAAACGATGATTTGAGGTGACTCAGGAAAATGAAAATGAGCTGTTGATGTGATGAGAGATGAGCATCAGAAAATACATGATATGAAAAATGAGACGTTTACTTAATAAATGAGGTTATGAGTTAATAAAATAGGTCAAATAGGTTTTTTTCAGATCGCAGGTTCTGTGATGATGTTCGTCCTTTTCTACACAGTGATTAAAAAAAACTCAGCAAAGTGACTTTTAATACTCCTCCAGTTTTTAGTGGTTAATTGTTTCTACTATCGTGCTTGAAGACATTCGACGTCTTAATCAATAAATCACCTACTGATCAAATCACACAGATCCTGACCCACCTCATCAGCGAGAGGAGGATTTGAACAGTGTCCTCACTCATTAAAGATGTTGTCTTTGCTTTGTGATGTAGCTCCGCAGCTCGATGAAGTGTAATAATCCCGATATTTTATTTCATACAGATGTGATGAATTATTTTGATAATAGCAGATGTGACACACCTCAACTATAAAACACCCCAGAAAACTCTTATAATTAAGATGAGTTAATGAAATCAGATGAGAAGATGATAAAATTCAGACGAGACTATAAATATATGCAAAAAGTTGAAGATTAAATCAATTTGACCAGATGATGTGATGAAATGACCTGAGCTGGTGACATGAGTGAGGCTGAGATGACGACTGAGAGACAAAAGAATGAAATATATGAGGGAAGGAAATAGGAGCAGATCATGAGATGAGATGAAGACGATAAAGTCTCTTTGCTTTGGTAGAAAATAAAAACACAACGGGCCGGACAGTTTCCTTGATTCCTTCTGTCCTCTGTCTTCTGAAGTGACGAGGAGGAGTTGAGGAAGTCCATGTCCGAGCTGGCTGACGTTCGAACAGACTCCGCCTCCCACACCATGAAGCGACTCGGGAGTGGAGGAAACCCGCTGGTGGGCGTTGCCCAGCAGGCCGACGGCGAGCTCTATAAGAGCGGCTTCCTGGTCCGCAAAGTCCACGCCGACCCTGACGGAAAGAGAAGTAGGTCGTTCTGACTCCAACTCTTCTTCTTCTTCTTCTACTTCTTCTCCTGTCCCAATCAACCAAAGTCTTTCCCTTAAATTTTAATTTTTTTTTTCTTCTGACCTCATTAAAACCCAATAAGATTAGGCTTATTGAAGTGGTAACCTTTGACTTTGAGGTAACAAAATATAGAAAATTGATTGAAATTAAAGAATCATTATTTATGTTTCATGTTAAATGGGGCTGTGCATGGATGTATTGTATATTGAATATATTCCTTTTGTTCGCCAAAAAGTAATTCACAGAGAAATAAGTCGTAGTATGTTACCTACAGAAGGACATTACTTGTGTTTTGGGTGTAACTCCCTCATGAACAAACCCCAATAAATAAATCCCAATAGATGTATTTGGGTTTTAAGAGGTGTAGTGCTCCAGAAAAGCATCTGTCAACACCAGTTAGTCGTTGGTCTAAATTTATTAGGTCTCACTGCTGCTCTTGACGTGGTTGACCTTCCAGTACTGGACAGACTGGAAAAGACTGGGTTGGGCTCAGTCCTGAAGTGGTTCAAATGTCTTCGGGACAGGAACTATTTTGCCTCAGTTCCTCTTACATCTGAGTCATCCAAAATGATGTGTGGAGTTCCCCAAGGCTCAATCCTTGGTCCTCTTTTATTCAACATTTACATGTTTCCATTAGGCCACATTATGCACAACAGTAGGATTAAGTCTCTATTTTATGGTAAAAGTTGGATGTGTGTGATCGCTTGCATGCACTTGTCGTGTGTAATATTCCATGATGCTTTGTTTCTCCCAGCTCCGCGGGGTAAGAGGGGGTGGAAGTCTTTCTACGCCATGCTGAAAGGTCTGGTGCTCTACCTGCAGAAGGTAAACATCTAGACCACATTTCCCAGCAGCCCTGCTGTTTGTGATCAGTGCTGGTGTCTATTTTTGACTCCGTGTGTCCCAGATTGAATATATATCAGAACAGGAAGAACATCTGGGTCAGACAGAAATGATCTGTTTTCCTATTTTTACCCATGTTTTTGTGAAGTTGTTTCATCTGAACCTCTGATTTAAATCTGGCACCAATTCTATAATCACAACTTTCTCCTTTATTTTCTGTCTTTACCACCATCAGTAGCTTCTCCATACAGAAGCAAACTGTACACAAGAGACATAAATAATTTTGATCCCATCGTGAGAATCTGAAATTTGAAAGATTTTAAGGATTTCAATAAAATATAACAATATTATAATATATTTCATATAATGAAACTTCTTATTATACAAAACCCAAAGTGTTCATCACGACACACCAACTCATCTTAAACTTTGTTTTTAAAGAAACAGTTGCGCTACCTTTTCTTTTTATGGCCTTATTTTAGTCATTTGTTATAACAAGAAACCTTCAAATGTCAAAACCAGACAAAGATCTCGTCAAAAATCTGAGAATGACTTTTATTTGTTTGCTTAAAGTTTGTGTAATAATGAGAAAGTTTTGTAACAGAACAAGATGAAACATGTTGTTCATGTTAAACTGAATAATATTGAGAAAAATCTGTTCTTATACCATTAAATATAATGAATTCTGCATTCTGGGACTTTGTGAGTTTCTACAGCAGGTTTGAACTTGATTGGATGCTGATATGATGCTGCTCTGTGATTGGCTGACAGGATGAGTACCGTGCTGAGCGAGAGCTGACGGAGGAGGACGTGAAGAACGCCGTGTCCATCCATCACTCTCTGGCCATGAGAGCAGCTGATTACAGCAAGAGGCCGAATGTCTTCTACCTGAGGACGGCCGACTGGAGAGTCTTCCTGTTCCAGGCTCCGTAAGAACCAACACACCTTTCTTTCTTTCTTTCTTTGGGTTTCTCTATCATACTAAGTTATATGATTGTATTCGTGCACCTGTGAACATTCAGGTAAAAAACCCCAAAAAACAAATACATGTTTTCATAAGACCTGTTCCAGAACAGTTAACCGTCCCACTGACGGCCAAACTCATTCACATGAAAATCACGATAGATGGCAGCTGAGCTGAAACATGGAGCGAATGTGCTGAAAGCCTGTTGAGACTGAAAGGCTTCATGCAGAAGATTATTCAGCACAGTGAGACGCAGCTGTGGCTCCTCCACACGGCCACAACGAGCAGAAAGGATCTGAAATAATTCCAGTTAGAATAGAATAAAACAGTCAAATGCAACAAAGCGCATAAAAGTAGCACCAAAGGAAGAAATAGAACAGGAAAACAGGCGGAGTGTTAATGTCTCTCACCTTTTTCCTGCAGGAATGCAGAACAGATGCAGTCGTGGATCACACGCATCAACGTGGTGGCGGCCATGTTTTCTGCTCCGCCGTTCCCAGCGGCGATCGGCTCTCAGAAGAGATTCAGCCGTCCTCTGCTGCCGGGATCCAACACCAAACTGTCCCAGGTACAAACTGTGCTTCACAATCTGGACGCGTCAGAACAGAAGAGCTGCCTCTCTGTTTCAGTCCATGACGTAACATCAGAGTCGTTCGCTTCGCTTCAGGACAGTGTTGAATTTTATCTTCTGTCCAAACAGGAAGAGCAGGTCAAATCTCACGAGAACCGGTTCAGGGCGGTTTCCTCCGAGCTGGCCGACCTCACGGCCTCCACGCCGGACCGGAAGGTGAAAGGTCGCGAGCTGGAGGAGCAGAAACTCCGGCAGGAGTACCTGGAGTTCGAGGTGAGTCACATCAACACGTTTGTTCTTCTATACTTGTGAGGACCCTCATTAAACAATGCATTCCATAGCCCCGCCCCCTCGGCTGAGCCATCACAGCGAACCTGAACCTGATCCTAACCTCAACACTAAATCCATGTCGAAACCCTCAGACGGCCCTTTGACAGCGTCCTCGCAAATACACACACACAGACACAGACAGACACACACACAGACACAGACACACACACACACACACAGACACACAGACACACACAGACACAGACACACACACACACACACACACACACACACACACACACACACACACACACACACACACACACACACACACACACACACACACACACACACACAGACACAGACACAGACACACACACACACACACACACACACACACACACACACAGACACACACACACACACACACACACACACACACACAGACACAGACACACGCACACACACACACACACAGACACAGACACACACACACACACACAGACACACACACAGACACACACACACACAGACACAGACACACACACAGACACACACAGACACACACACAGACACACACAGACACACGCACACGCACACACACACACACACAGACAGACACACGCACGCACGCACACACACACACACACACACACACACACACACAGACACACACACACACACACACACACACACACACACACAGACAGACACACACACACACACAGACACACGCACAGACACAGACACACACAGACACACGCACACACACACACACAGACACACACACACACACACACACACACACACACACACACACACACACACACACACACACACAGACACACACACACACACACACACAGACACAGACACAGACACACACACACTCCTGAGTGAACTACAAGTTTGTTTTATTAGATCTGATTAAATTATACATTTATTGAGAAGAAATCCAATCTGAAGGTTTTATTCTGTTTCACTTTTCTGCCTATAATTGGAATTTATTATTTAAATTCCAGCTGTTATTTTGGAATCTATTGTGTATTTTAGATTTTTTCTTGTAGTCGTGCTGTAACATGTAACTTTCAACCCTGAAGTTATTTTCCTGCAGAGCAGCTTTAATTTCAGTTGAGGACAGACTCGCTGATTTTGCGTTAGTGCCCATGAACCCTCAGAAACCTCAGACAAATATCAAAGTCATCGTCTCCACAATGTGAACACATTTCAGTCGTGTTTGTGTTTTATTAGGTTTCATTTTGTTGCTCTCTAAAAGAAGCCACGTGTTTCATTTTTCCTCTCAGCTGCTTTAATCCCTCTGAGGTCTGAATATAAATGACAGACTGAAGTTTCTCTGCAGCTCCTTCTGGCTCATTTCTGCTCGTCCTCATCACAAACTGTCAGTGAATCAGTCTGTCTGGTGTCAAACAGGCTGCAGAGACACAAACGCTCTGTGTCGGGAACATGCAGCTCAGTTAAAGGACCAGTCTGCTGTTTACTGTCTGTTCCTGCTCAGCACTTTGGTTTAAGTTCATTCCTGTAAAAGTCGAGCTGCAGAGAGCTGATTCATCTTTTAACTGTTTTTAAAGATACAATATGTTTTCACTGGGTCATCATGCAGATTAATGCAATACAATCAGAAACAGACATGGTGAGTTCAGGCTCTGTTGTAAATATAGAAAAAACTATTTCTCTAGTCAAGCAGAAATTATTATTCTCACGAGATGTTTATTTATTTGCTTCTCAGTCGTAGTGAAGAGAAACCAGATCTGAATAAGCTTTGACGAATAAACAAAATCTTCATTACTATTATTATTTATTAATTATATTGTTGTCATTTTGTTTCCACAGTTTTTGTTTTATGTTGCAGTATTTTGTGCAGGTATTTGTTCAAGTACTAGTTATAAAGGTTAATTGTTTTTATATTGAAAATCTCTTGTCTCCATCCTCCTTTACAGAAAACCCGCTACGGTACGTACGCCATGCTGCTTCGGGCCAAACTGTCGAGCGGAGACGAAGACTTGTCGGCCTTCGAGTCGAGGCTGTTTGACGACGGCGGCCTGCAGAGGGCGCACTCCAGCCCCACGCTGCCTCAGGACACCGCCAGCAAGGAGAAGACCCGCGGGACCAAGACGTCAAAAAGCTTAAAGGTCACGTCCTCTTCGTCCTCGACCTCCAAGACCAGCAGCAGCACCAGAGAGGGAAGCAAGAAGAAGAACGGCGGCGGCGGCGCAAACAACCAGCGGCCGGAGCTGCAGAAACAGAGCAGCAAACAGGAAGAGGCTCCGTAAGGTGACCACCATCAGGTTTTATGTGAAGTGTGTAGCTGGAGACGGACATGGAGCATCATGGGTAGCAGGCTAACATCCTCCTTTGAACCTTTTCTGTTAAACCTCAGTCATGTTCTGATTGACTGAGGCGATTTTCCTCCAGAGCCGAGCTGAAACATTCAAGGACTGTGGGAGAGGAAACGCTCATCACGAAGGAGGACGACTGAACGGACGAGTGGCACGTTTTTTTCCACCAGTCGAAACTTTCAGCAAACACTAATGAGGTTTGAAAATCTGAAGCCCATCAATCAGCTGCCAGGGTTCATTTCAACATCCACTTCAGCAGGTCAAACAGCTCAGACAGCTGCTGACTTTCAGAGTAAAAGCTTTATTTCCTGTCAAATCTTTCGTTTCAGGGACTTTGTGGAAGCATTTTTTGTTACAATGACAGAGAAAGAGGTTAAATATCAGTAATGATTAAGTCTCCTGCAGCAGCTTTTGATTCCAGGAAGCGTCTGGACCAGTTTTTGTTGAGACAGAACAGAAACAGTTTGTAGGTACTTTTATTTTTTCCTCTCAGAACGACAAACGCTGACCTCCTGCTCGGCCATCGCTCTGCTTCTCCTAGCAACAGACGGGGGAGCAGGTTGTCATGCCGACCACGGATGACAGACAGAGAGCGTGGGACTGTTGCCTCGGCAACCAAGCAAACCGGGGAAAGGAGGATGGAGGAGAGTGAGACTCAGGAGTCAGGACTCCCCAGGACAGACAGACAGACAGACAGACAGACAGACAGACAGGGAACACAGTACCTCCTCCTCCCCTTCACAGTGTGTGTGTGTGTGTGTGTGTGTACGTACATATAGTACTTGATGTACTTTCATACATGCTGGATGGAGGCTGATCAAAGTGTCGCTGCAGTTTGTTTTACTCATGTTGTTTTCTGCTGTATGGAGGATCATTAATGACCCAAAACTACTGACTGAGTAAAACAGAACTAGAATCAAGTCGAGGGTCGAGGGTCATCCCACAGTTATTGACGCCACTTCAAAACAGTACTTGTTTTTTACAGCTGCTTCTAGAGACCTGAAGTGACCAAAAGAAAACCTCATTCAAAATCCTGTGAAGATTTGTGACAACACTAGTAAGAATCCAGCCCTGGAACAGAATCGTGCTCAGCAGGAGCTCATGTGGCAAAACAAAGCTGCTCAGTTGATGTGAACAGTCGAAATGAGTTTTGTGCTCCTTCAGTAGTTTTGTCCTTAATGAACTTCCATAATTTTTCTCTCTGTCCTGAAAACGATGCTGGAAACTGAGTAATGTTTGAATCCGTCCACTTTATCTTCACATCCCTCCTGATCAACGTGACCAGGATGAAACATATCTGACGTCTCTTCTTTACTTAAACCTTATGTATCTTGCTGAACTGATCTTGTTTGTTTGTCGACTGGAGATTCAGAAGCTCTAAGTTTGAATCATCTGTGATGAAGCGAACATCAGAAACTATGTTTTCTCTTGTTGTTGAAAGTGAAATCCTTAAAGAGTCTAATCATCATGTTCACTATCAGACACCAGACAGGGTTTCTGAAGTCTTCCACATGCAGTTACCTCTTGCTGCCACTTGGGGTCACCAGAGTGAACTGACTGTTTGGTCGTTTCCATTAACGAGACACAGAAACACTGAGAATCTTCCTGTGAAGATGAGTTTATCGAATCAAATCCAGAAAATCCGACAGTGAAAGAGTGAAAGAAAAATCAGAGGTGGAAGAAATACTCAGATCTTTGACTTCAGTAAAAGTACCACAACCATACTTTATTACAAGTAACAGTCCTTCACTCCATGAGTAAAAGTACAAAGGTATTAGCGTCAAAATATACTTGCCAAAAGTAAAAGTACTCATTGTGCAGAATGGCTTCAGAATAATATATTTTAATTACTTTATATACTGCAGAGTAGCTCAGTCTGTAATACATCATAATTAGTTAGTTGATATTATGTATGAACCATTTTTAAATGAACAAGTAATGTTGTTAAATGTACTGGATTAAAAAGTACAATACTGGCTTTCTAAATGTAGTGAAGTGGAACTTCAAATGAACAGAAACTAGTGTGATAATACCAGTAATACTAGTGTGAAAGAAAGTAGATTTGGGGCAACAGGAAATATAATCTTGATTTTCTTTTCTTTTTTTAAGCATGTGGACGATTCATGATATTGAAAAATGTCACATGACGAAGTTGTCTCAACAACAAACAACAACAAGCTCAGATCAGTGAGAACAGTCTGTAGATCCGGTCACGGCACAGACGGCCAGTCGAAATTTTAGTCACTACATTTTCACTGTGTGGACGTTTCGCATTGTGAAAACCAAAAGTCTAATTTGAAACCATTTAATTCACCTCATGGCCTCCAGTCCAACGTCCAGATCGTTGGATTATTATCGATATTTCTGTTGTATGTTGGCAGTCGAGAGCTTCTGTTCTGCGACACCTTAGAATCAGTCAATCTGAACTAAAACCATGGAGTCAGCTTTGATTTCCTTCATGTGATGAAACTCTGCAGTTTCTCACATAAGCCTGTTGTTGATCATGAAGAATAATGTCGATGTGAAACACTGAACAGGAGCTTCATGTTTCCTGGACGCTCGACAGTTGAGTGAAACACGAAGAAAACAAGTGTAATGACAGGAAATGGTCAGCAGGTGGCAGCAGAGAGGCTGTTTGTGGTTGCTCCCTCTAGCACTTCTGTGTTAAAAGAACGATCCACTCAAATGTGTTCTTCTAAAAATGAAACCAGGCAAATGTTCATTTGCAGAAACAGAAGTGTTTTTTTTTACTTTGCTGGTAGTTTTCATTCTTTTGAATTGAAGCTTCAGATTTCTGTTACTTTGTGATCAGAACACTAGAAGCTCGAACCTTTTTAACCCTAAACAACAATCTGTGTATCTAGATTCCCCAAAAACTCTGAAGGAAAACTTGAAGGTTTCATCTCTGAATGGAGGAAAGAAGAAAGATTTTCTGAATCTTTCATGCAGGACGGTTGATTTTTTGTTGTTGTTCAAGTTGTTGAAGTTGTTCAGCGAGCGACTGGAGCTTCCAGCCGGAGTGAAGCTCCTGCAGGATCACAAACACTGATGCTGTTTCTGCCTTTAAAGACTCTCTGGACCGACGATCCTGGACAGAACAGGAGTCGCTGAGTTCTCAGAGGGACAAACAGTTTGGTCAGTTTGTGGACGAACTTCTCTGCTCTGCTCTTTGTTCTTCAGTGGTCGTGGTCTCAATCTGCGTCCGATTGTACGATCAGCTTTGAGGCCGTCACACTGTGCGACAAAGGTCTCGTGAGTCGTAGAGCTACGATGGAAACGTCATCGACTCCCATCATCCATCTTCAACACCTTCATGTGTTTAATTGTCCTGATTCAGCCTGAGGCCGACTGACTCTTTCTGATTGGTTCTAGTTTCACTGGCTTGATTCCTGAAGATCATCGTGCTTTAAAAATGTCCTGCGACATTTCACCAAGAGTCCACGATTCCACAAGTACCTTTGACCTTCGGACTTTCCTCCATCAAGAAGTCAGACAGGAAACCTGACGACATCCATCTTCAGCCTCTTTTCTCATCGTCCATCAGACAAACACCAACATGCTGGTTGATGCAGGAGGAATCGATCAGCTGCTGCTGAGCGCTGACAGACAGCAGAGCTCAGATTTCTCCTCCCGCTGTGCTGTTTGACCCCACTGGGTCCTATTTACTCCCTCAAATATCCAGTAACACTTGTGTATTTCGGGTGTATTTGTCGCACTGTGCAATGTAAAGCAGCATAGGATGAATTTGTCTAAAAGTCATGGCCGCTTTCAGCTCTTGTCTGTGTCCAAACCTTGTAAATAAATGTACAAGTTCACATTGAGAAGCCATATTGTAGTTGGGCTGACGGCCTAGCTAGCGCTCGCTGCGTTTAGGTCACTTTGGTTTAGATATTTTAGAGTGAAAGCTGATGTTCAACCTCCACAGAGGGGCTGAATCCTCCAGTTTATTTATTCTGTTCGTCGTCGTCTCCTGATCGATGACAAAAGCTGAAATTTAGTTTCTGTGAAAGTTTTTTCTTTCGGCTTCGCTGCGGTCTGAATGTTCGCCGCTGACCCGCCGATCGATAGCTGTAAATACTGTCCACATCCTGTGAGGTTTTGGTCGTAGTGAAACAACATGTTTTGAAGGCTTAGAGGCAAAAATAAAAACATTTTGAAAAGAAAACGAAGATCTGAGTCATTTTATTGAAAGTTTCAGGAACCTCAACAGTGCAGCATTTGTGTCTTGTTAAATGCTGATTAAATATTTCATTTCCAGGCTGTTAGGTTAAGAAGAGAAACCGCATGAATACACAGTATTAGTAAAAACACAGACGCTTCGACAACAGAAGAGTGAAACTTTACCACACAAAGCACAACAAGTCTGTTCTGAAAATAACGGAGGAAGGACAATGAATCCTCAAACATGATAATGTTGCACAACCCACTGTTTCTAATACAGTTTAAAACATTTTTTGTTTTTCAGGAGAGAAGACATTGAAGAAAAATTGGAATTTTCCAAATTTCTTCAGTTAAAAACAATAAATTCTGACAGATCTGACATCGATGAGTATCAATCATTTCACTGTCAGCTGTGACTTACAGATTTTATGTCGTAGTTTTGATTTTGGAAAAAGTCAAAACTGTCATAACTAGTACAATAACTTATAATTGTCTGATAATTTTGACTAAAAATATTTAACCGGTATCAATAATTTCGATTTAATTGTCTTATTTATTATTTATTATTATTTGAAGAAAAAATTCTTGATTTTGATCTTGACTTGATTTGGACTTTTTAAGGTGAAATTGTCATGACGTTGATTTAGTGTCTTACAATTTTGACCAAAAAACAATTATAGCTTCTATAATTTTGATTGTTGGCGTTTAAATTTAACTGAAATATTTTATAATTTGTCATAATTTACAATTTAAAATCTTTTTCTTTGTGTCATCAAAGCTGCTTTTAATGAACAGAAACAAGTAACACTCTGATGTCACTGCTCACACTGAGACAGGTGAGACGCGCTGCGTTCCAGACCCGACACAAAATTGGAAATTCCATTTTCATACAAGATGAGGAAGCAGATCAGCTCTTATTAGCCGTCGAGTCACCAAGGCGACACAACACAGATTTACAGCCAACGTTCATCCACAAACACATCTGAGCTGCTCTGTAGCCGACTGATGTTCAGAGTTTGTCCTGGAATTTAAGGACTTTGAAGGTGTTTGGTGTAATTCAAGGATTCCAGATTGTTCGTCAGACAACCGACAGAAAGACACTGAAATAAAAACAAACCTACAGGAAAAACTAAATATAAATTAAATAAAAATGTAACAAAACTGAAAACACATTTTATGAAATAAAAAAGAGCAAAACACTTTTATATCTATGATACAGACTCGAGGTGAAATCATTCATTCATCATTTTAAACCTGTTTGTTTATATTTTATTTTTTAAAAAGTTCTTCAATTCATTTTAAAAAACCTGAAATGCCTGTTTTGGTACAACTCAAATTTTCGATGACTTCTGCGACGAAACAAGTTGCTAAACTTCCTGCCGTGAGTTCGGTCTGGAACACAGAACTCCGAACATCCAGCAGAGACTCGGACTTTCGTCAGTCGGCTCATTCGAGTCCAGTTCTGCAGAGTCCTGGTTCCTGCAGGATGACGTGAAGCCACTCAGATGGGGTTTTATTTCCTGCTTGTCACTGATTGGCCACAGGCGGCTCCTCATCTTCCATTGGCTGGCTGCTGAAACCACTGTCCACTGTGGCATCTGATTGGATAGAAAATGCGAACGAGGTGAGTAGCTGCAGTTTGAATCTGAGCGTTTTGTCAGTCTGGAGTTTATCTCTGAATCCACTGAGCACGTTTTATTAACGGTGACAAAAGTTCATTTAAAGTAACAAAAACTTGATTCATAGTAACGTAACTTTATTTATAAATCATGTGGAGACAATCTGAGAAAACCAACTGTAAGTGCTGATTTATCACCACATCTCATTTATGTCTGTAAACCAAAAATATATTTGAAAATCATTTTTACAGACACAGACATTCGATGAAAAAGGAAAAGGGTGTGTAGACATTCAAAGGGCTGCTTGAAGGTTTTAAGGTTTAGGTCAGAATCCGGTCTGAGGGCTGCATTAAGGCAGCGAGGGTCCTCACAAATATGGAAGTGTATGTGTGTTACCTGTGCTGTGTTTGTCGTCTCTGAGCTCGGTGTTTCTGAGCAGTCGGACTCCTTCTGTCAGGCCGAGAGACTGAAGAGCTTCGACCAGACCTTCGACCGGACCTCCGCCCAGCTGGACAAACAAACGCACGGACAACAGAGACATCAGAGACGCCGTCTTCCACTGGACACGTGACGACGCTGCGTCAGTAAACTGTCTCCCTGTGTTGTGGTGGAGGCGTTACCTTGTAGTGCTGCAGCAGGTGGTGGCAGGGTGTCGGACTGTCCAGGTACAGTCGAGTCAGCGTCATCATCCCCAGCTTCTCCGCCAGTTTCATCCAGGGAACGTCTCCGACGCTCAGCACGTCCACCAGCCGGGACAGAGTGTCCTCGTCCAGTCTGGAAGTCTCTGCCTCTGCAGCATCGACACAGGTTTGTTTCACTGTTCTGCCACAAACGTTTGTTGAGCAGAGCTCAAAGAGTTTTTAACATTTTTCTGCTCATTTTTCCTTAAATTCTGATCTTTAGTTAACAGCAATATTGTTTTTCTTCATTTCCTTCCTGTTACTTTACTTTAAACTTCAGACTCAAAATTAACCTTTTTTGAAGTTTAAATAAAGTTTTCAGTTAGTATCAGTATCCCACAGCAGCAGAGGTGTCCGTCAGTGAGACACTGGAGCTCCGCCTGCTGACCTCTGACCTTCAGATGATCAACAAAGTTACTCAAGTTACTTCAACGAACCTTCAGTGCTGCTCGGTTTCATCTTCTTACTGCAGTGACGACTCGACTTCGGACTCTGTCTGGAGTTCAACAGATTCCTCACCTGAGGAGATGAGGAGAGGAGACAAGGAGGTGAGAAGCTCCTCCAGGATTTTTTGAGAACAGAACATTTGAACCAAAGCTTCATCAGCTTCAGTGTTGATTTGGTTTCATTGGCTGTTGTTCGTCCAAACAGAAAACAGAAACATCATCATCCAGATTGGACCAACTGTAAAAAGTGGACTTCAAGCTTTAGGAAATGCTCAGATACCAAATGTTGAGTCCAGATTGTGAGTCAGGAAAAATGTCCCAATGAACCAACTTTTGTCTGTGAGGCTGCAGGTGGACACAGCGGCTTTGAGCCGAACGCCAACATCGACCAGAACAATGTTCAGCGTGTTAACATGCTGACATTTACTTATTAGTGCTAAGCTCACAGTACAACTGAGGCCATTAACATGTTGACCTGATGATGGCGCTAGATGAAAAGTCAAGAGAAACTATGGTATCCATCAGTTCTCTCTTTTTTATTCCTTCATCTATATTCTGGATGGTTTTTCTTGCAAAGACTAATTTTAAGTGTCTGACTTCACATCAAACCTTCTTTATTTCAGTTTCTGAATAAACTGATTTGTGTCACAGCTTTGAAATTTGGATTGATCTTATGAGGTCTTCTACTTTTATTTTGAAGGGACAACTCATTTACCTTTTGGCATTTTGCGAGGTCCAGAGGGGTGTGTCCTCCTGCAGGTCTCTTGCGAGTGCTGATTGGCTGTGAGGCGGCCTCTCGCTCTTTGACCTCCTCTCTGATTGGTTCATCTTCGTCCTCCTCATCGTCTGAGGAGGAGCTGAAGAAGAGCGGCTCGTCGTTCTCCACGTTCTTATCGGCACCTGAAGAACAACTTTCATTTAGTCACTCAGGTTTGTTTATGCCTTTGTTTTACATTTAGAAAAATGGAAACAGATATTTTAAAGATGTGACTTGAGTTTTATTAATGTGGGTCTGTATCTTATCCAGAGACATTTTTGACATTTTCAGCTTTAATGGAATCATCTGAATGTGTCTGTAACAGTTTGGAGGTTTGTTCTGTTGCTTTGATCAAACCAACATTGTGAAGGCGTCACTTTGGGCTCTGGATCATTGTGACGCTTGTTGCTGCCATGTTTCTGTTACTGAAGTCTCAGTGATGTTGGACAATGAGTTAAAATGTTTTTTTATTCTGGTGGGGCAACACGTGTGTCCCAGCCGCGTCCTGGTGTCGCAACAGTTTGTGTTTGAGTCTCGTCTGTTTCACCTGCAGCGACGAGCATCGAGCAGAGCGTCGGGGAGCCCAGACTGGCTGCCAGGTGGAGAGGTGTGTTTCCTCCAAACGTGCAGGCGTTAACGTCGGCCTTCAGCTGCGAACAGCACACACAGAGTCAATGACTGTAACACTGAAGAGTGTGTGTGTGTGTGTGTGTGTGTGTGTGTGTGTGTGTGTCCTACCTCTGTGATGAGAGTACAGGCCACCTTGAACAGGTTTTCTCTGACAGCCAGGTGCAACGCAGTGTTTCCACTCTTCTGCTCAGGTGCATTGATTTTAGCTCCGCCTTCCACCAGCAGGCGGAGGCAGCGCTCGCCTTCTCTCCTCACCGCCAGGTGGAGAGGATGAAGACCTGAGACAGAGTAAAACAGCTAATGCCTTAGTCACCATATCAAATATTGAAGCGCTGCCCTACAAACACACAGCTGGGAGTTCAGTTCATGCCTTTGAGTCAGACTCTCTCACCGTGGTAGTCGGGCGTGTTGACCAGGTGGGCGTGCCGTTCTCCCAGGTGAGTCAGCAGGGGGCGCAGTGTGGCGTTGTCTCCAGCCAGCGCTGCCAGGTGGATGGGACTGCGGCCGTCTTTGTCCAGCAGGCTGGGGTCGGCCCCGGCCCTCAGCAACACCTCCACCACCTTCACCTGCCGGGTGATCACGGCCAGGTGGAGAGGAGTCTGCAGAGACAACAGGTGGAGGAGGCGGCGGTCAGGCTGGTTTTAGAGTTACCTGGGATTCATAGTAGATACCTGATTCATTACCTGTCAGGCGAGTTAGCTAACTGTTGGAGGTTATAAGCTGTGTTAAAGTGTGTCAGCGAGGAGTTAGCTTCCTGTCAGAGGTGGTTAGCGTTGTCGAGAGGAGTTAACTAGGTGTGAGCTACCTGCTGAAGGTAGTGATGCACTGAGGTAAATCATTTAGACTAATTATGGTGGATTACTGGGTTGGCTGGGAGTTCACATCTGTCGAAGCTGGTTAGCTGTGTTGACATGACTGAGCGAGAAGATAAACTACCCGTCAGACACGGTTAACGTTACGCAACAAGTCAGCAGAGGTCGGCTACCTGTCGGAGGTGGTTGGCTGTGTTGAGGATGTTTTGCTGCTGGCTGCTGAGCAGCGTGTGAATCAGCTGCTGGATCACACCTGTCTGCTGGTGGATGATGGCCAGGTGCAAAGGACTGTGGGAAAACAAGAACCACCACATCAAACCTTTGAGCATCTCTAAGAACGATGAACACTTACAGTCAAATGCAATCAGTCATGTGCTTTTGATACTGACCCGTCTGGTCCTGGTCTCACAGCTTGTAGGACAGAAAAGTAATAAATTGAAGTGAAGAAACTCACGTGTCTCCGTTGCCGTCCTGGACACCACACAGGTGTCTCTGGATGGCCAGAAGGACCCGGGCGTCCCCGGTGCTGCAGTACTGCAGCAGGGCGGCGGCGGTCTGTCTGGCGCTCTGAGAAGCTCTGCTGTGGAGCGTGGCGGCTGTGAACACAAACAGAGCAGGACTTTTTACAGAGAGTAGATCAAATATTAGTTTGACCTTGTGAACAAGCAGAATCACATCATCTGCAAACAAACAAACAAACAACCTCAGGATAAAATATCTCCAATTTCCTCCAGTGTCCCGTTAATATGGTCACATGCTTTAATTTTCCTTCATGCTGCATCTTACCGATCTGAAACAGCTGCTGTTGTAGTGGTGAACCAGTCTGTCCAGGCTGTTGCTGGCTAGCCCCTGTCTGAGGGGAGGAGCCTGACATCTGAGCCCCTCCCCTCCCCCTCCCCCTCCGCCGAAGCCTGTGAAGCCTCCTGGGAAGAAAACTCCTCCTGTTCCTCCTCCTCCTCCTCCTCCTCCATTCATCTGCAAGTTGAACTGGAATCCTGCAGAAGGGAACAAAGTCCACAGTGAACTCCCAGTTTGCCCAGTGTGAGTCTGCGGTGGTTAACTGGACAAAGGGAACAACCGCCTGCTGTTCAACGAGTTAGGTTTTCTCGAAATACATTTTGTTGTGCATTTGTTCCTCCATTATGTTCTTTATGTAACATCAAACAATCAAGCATTCAAAACCTCAAAGCAGCTGCAAATATATTATTTCAAATATGCAAAGCACGACTTCAAAGAGTCGAGGCCTGATTCCAAACAAAGACAAACTCACAGTGAATCATAATTGAAATTCTTGTTTATTCATGTTTCGCTTGAACTTTACAATATTTGGAAAACTAAACTACATCATACAATAATCTTAATAATCTTCCACATGATAGTTTTCAGAATCATATAACAACATACAAATATTGTGTGGTCAAATAAAAACACACACAAAACAATAATTTCATAACAGAAAGTCATCGTTAAAATCCTTACCTCCTCCTCCTCCTCCTCCTCCAAATCCCCCGGCTCCTCCGCCCCTTCCTCCCCCTCCTCCTCCTCTCCAGTGTTCATAGTGAGGCAGCGGCTTCAGCTTCTTCCTCAGCACCTCCTCTTTGTCTGAATCAGAGCAGGAGACGAGGAGATGATGACGGGAGGAAACTTAAAGGTGATAAAAGTAAAGTGGGAAGACTGAAAACATCTTCTTCACCTAAAACTTCCTTCATTTTTTCATTTTCATGAACCTGCTGCATAATGAACCTGTGCGTGAGTAGGTGAGGACGGAAACTCGCCGCCGCCGCCTGTTTCCACTGAGGGAAACCCCAGAAAACAAACCCGTTCCTGTGACTGTGTCTGTCCTCTGGCTGCGCTGATACTGACCTTGGACCTGTGGGATGTAGGTGAACTGTTTGGGGTCGCTGCTGTCGCCGGCCTTTTTCCTCTTCAGCTGCAGGAAGACGGTGACGGGCCGCTCGATCTCCAGGCTGCGATAGCGCGGCGTTTTGAACACGATGGCGTACTGAGGAGGAGAGAAGAGACTCTGAGGTGAGACTACTTACACTGTAGCAATATAATGTACTACTTCTGATGCATATATTAATTTGAAAGATTTAAGGAGCATTTCTTCTACATATGAAGCACTCTTAATGGAAGTCTGGAGCAGCAGGGTACATGGAAACAAACTGCTGTTGATCAGTGTTCATGGTGTTAGACCACATCGGTGCAAGATCAAATGCTATTTCCACTTTTGCCTGGTTCCCCAGGCATAAACTAAACAGTCAGTCCAGATTCGAAGCACAAGTACTTTAAAAAAGTTACTCAAAGTAAAAGACTTTGGCTGTAAAAACAGAGACAAAAATCAGACTTGGCTGATGGAAACCTTTGAGATTATTTATGAGCATCATTTCACAAATTCCAAACAGAGCCTGTAAAAAGGATCAATATGGATCAATTGGTAAGATAAAAAAAAAAAAAAAAAGAGTTAAAATTTGTTTGTCCAGACATTTGAAGGAATTTCCCACTGAGCTCAGACGAAAGACGAGCTGCTGTTTTTTCTCTTTTCTTCAGTTTGTTGTGGTTTCAAAACATTCAACACTTCCTTGATGTAACCGACAGAGAGAGTGTGTGAATCATTGACACACACACACACACACACACACACACACACACTGTACCTGTTTGTGAACGTCGGTCGGGGAGAATTCACCGAACGCCTCCCAGCCTCCCTCATCGTCCTCCTCATAAAAACGAATCTCAATGTCATCTGTAATGTGCAGCACAGAGGCATGATGGGATATTTCTCAGTTTCAGAGAAAATAATTATATAAATAATTCATCAAAAATCCACCTGAAACAACTCCAGTTCTGTCTGATTCATTGATCAAATGTTTTCACCTTTCTGGACTTTGTCACAGAGCAGGAAGACCTCGTCCCCTCCGAGCACCGAACCACACGACTTATCAATCCGAGAGATTTTCAGGTTGGAGGCGTTCGGTGATTCTGCAGGAGAAACACGTGATGATTCATTATCTGAGTGCACGAATCCCTCATTCAGAGTGTCGACAGATGGAATCGCCGCCATAAACAACGAGTGCTTCTTACTTTGATATTGACGGTCAGTTCTACAATTCTACTATTTCATTTAGCAGATGTTTGTATCCAAAGCGACAAACATTCACCTGCCGATGGAGCAGCCACCGGGGGCAGTGTGGAGTTCAGTATCTGGCCCAAGGACACTTCGACACATAGACAACCGCTCTACCTCCTGAGCTACAGCCGCCCTGACAGTTCTCCGGTTCATTACTCAAACTACTGACACTAACAAAACCTGAGTTTGGACTCACTGCTGTCGTAGATGGGGTTGGAGACGACGGGTTTCAGCGCTCTGGTGAATCCTCCGTTGCTGTCCTGCAGGTAGGCTGTGAACTTTAACCTGACGATGTTCAGGTCCATCACCTTCCCCAGCTCCTTGGCCTCCTTCAGGATGGAGTTCTCCTCTGAATCTGAAGGACAGACGACAGGACGTCACACACACCTGAAATGGTCGGCCAGGTTTCTACATCCTGATGAAACCCATGAGGCCGCTAACCGGAGCTTTTCTGGTCTTTAATTTTACAAATCAAGTTTTTAGGTCAGCTGAGGTCAGCTGAGGTCGGGTGAGGTCGGGTGAGGTCAGGTGAGGTCAGGTGAGGTCGGGTGAGGTCAGGTGAGGTTACCTGTGAGGTGACCGTGAGCTCCTTTCTGTCTCTTCCTCTCGTCTCTCAGCCTCCTGCTCAGAACCTCCACCACACCTTTCTTGGTCACGTGAAGGATCCCCAGGTTACTGAAGCTACAGGAAGTGACATCACCAGTCATATTTTACATCCACAACAGAAATGTATAACTGTCTGTATCTCTATTATTATTCTGGGATGATTTGTATATTTATAAATATATGTATTTTTTCCTTTTTCCTAGTAATCTAGCGACAGTGGTTTGCTCCTGTTTCCTTCTTGTTGTAAAGTTCAAATATCTTTAAGAAAAATCAGTCAGTGTCTTTCTAGTATCATATATTAACCTTTTCACTCCATCATCATTGTCATGAATTCATTTAATTATTTGTCTCTTTATTCTATATTCTTACACTCTGGACTTTTAACTGTCAATAAAATATTACACAACTGTTTCCTGGACTTGAATTAAAAAAATAAATAAAAATCTGACTTCCTCTTTGGAGTTTTTGGAGAAATCCAGTTGCTCATCAGGAATAAAAGCATGAAAGTTTTTTCTCTAATTCCTCGTTACTTTTTGTTTTGTGGTGATGATAAAAAAAGCTTCAGGAGATTCTGAATATTTCAGTCTCAGTGTCGGTGAGGACGCAGTGATGTGATTGGATACTGACGAGGCGTTGAGGTCGTTGGGGCCGACGTCGAGCGTGCAGGTGCCGTTTTCGGTGCAGTGACGTCCCACCAGACTGTGAGCGTGAACACGAGGAGGATCAGAGTGTGTCACCAGCTGGACCTCGACCCGGGCGAGACCCACGTAGTTATTAATCTGAAACAGAGAGAAACAATATGAAAATCTGATTTGAAGTGAAAATACTAATACCACACTGAACAGAAGTACAAGTTAAAGTCTCATCAGTCAAATGTCCTCAAAGTGTCCAGAGCATCAAACTGTGTCTGTGTCTGTTCTTCTGTTCATCTTCTGTCGTCACAGGATTTTTCCTCCTCATTCATGTAAAAGCAGGATTTTTCTTGTTGGAGCTCATTTTGAACTATTTTGTTCAGGACTGAAACTAATGATTCCTGTCCTTATTTTGGAATGAACATGAACATTAACATTAATCTTTGCAGACTTTGCTTTTCAGACGCGTCGTTTGCACAAAGAGAGATTGGATCTTTCAAAACAAGCAAACTGGGAAAAGCTTCTCAGTCGTATTTATGGCTGGATGCGAACGATAGGGGGTCATTTAAGTAACTCCCACATGACAGTCGTGTAGCAGCTCAACAAAAGGTTTTGATTTGTTTTTCGGGTGAAGTTCCCCTTTAACAAAAACTGTGTGTGTAGCTCTTGTGAATGAAGCAGAGGTTTTTGGCATGTTGTTTAAGCGTTGTCAGCGCGTTGTGGATGTTGCCCACCTTCACGGTGGGGTAGGTTCTCCTGTTCTTCTCGCTGGAGGCCCCTGGGAGCCCGCCGTGGGACGGACCCTCACACTCATAACGGAAACGAAAGCCCCTCTGAAAACACACAAGCACACGTTGTTATTGAGCATCTGGTCGATAACGAGGTCTTTGTGCGTCTCCGCCTGTCAGAGAGCCGACAGTTCGTGTCTTTGGAATCCGTCGTCTCAAACTTGCTGGTGAACAAAACGGAAGCTTCGGCTCAACAAACACTGTAAAGTTTCCTTTAGAGGCAAAGAAAAAATGTAAATCGTCCACATTTCTTTCTGTTCTTGATTATCGATGATAATAATAACAATAATAATTGATTCTGTTTTATTTTTGTATTATTCTTAATTGTCTGGGTTTTGTGTTTTAATCCTGTTCGACCACGTGAAGCTCTGTGTAACTTTGTGCTGTTTAAATAAAGTTGTTATTTTATGCATCTAATTTGAACTTTGTTCCTTATAGTGGAATTCTGATCACCTGGTCTGTAAACTCTGAACACCCACTGATTGCATAAACCTGGTTCTTCTTTTCTCTTCACACCAGAACTGGCTGATTTGCATACAGACAGTCACACAGGACTCAGTGTGTCTGGAGTCACCTGACCTTTACAGCAGAAACTCCCTGACTTCCTGCAGACGGCCTGTTTGTGCTCATCGACTCAGCTGTTATATGACTGTTGGGAAAACCCTGGATTAAAGGAAGTGGCTGTTCCAGTAACATGAGGATCAACCTGACGAGGGGAAACACGCCTCTTGTTCTTCATTAGATCTAAAACAACAACAACACGTGAAGACAAGTATTCGACGTAATGTGTAAGAAGCACCTGCCTGATTGTATATGACAAATCTATATATCACTTATATTACCAATATAGTTCACATGTCACGGCTGCTGCAACTTTTCTGCACAATTCATTAACACAGTCGAAGGTTTGGTTCTGGTTTTTTACATTTCTGTAATCTGTTACTTTATTTTGGAAATTCTTTCATTCACAGAGTCCTTTCCTGTCTTCTCGCCTCAGTTTTAGTAACTTTAGTGAGTTGTATTTTCTTTAAGCTTCATTTATTCACTGTGGTAAACATATGGATGTCCCTGTGATCCAGGGTAAACAGAGTTTTTATAGGAGAAACAAGTCTATTAAAGCTTTTAGAAAAGGCTCAACTTCTTGTAAAAAGGCAGACTTTTTTTTTTTTTTTAAAGAATCCTCCAGTTTAACTTGGCGCATTTCATAATGGACAGTTTGTTGCTGCAGAACCAGTCCTCTTTTTTATCCACGCATTTTTTCCTCATCAATACCTGGTGCTCACATTGCCCACAATGCAATGGGACAGGCAACAGTGGGTGAGAGACACACCAGGAGGTGTGGAGTCCACACAAAAAGCTTTACATAACCTTTTTTAAAATTTTACATGTGCAGACATTCTCCAACACCTGGAAACACCGGAGTTCCCCTTTAAGTTAAGAACAACTCGTAAATTACTGAAAGAGGCCTGGAGACATAAAACGCAAACTGTTACCTCGTTGGAATATGTGACAGGATCATCAGCATAAATAGACATGACAAAAAGTACTGCATGTATAAAATCACAGCAGTTTGCCAAATACAGATCCCTGAGGGACTGCTTTCTCCTCTAACCTCTTTTGTTCAATACAGACAGACTCTAGTGTGTCTCCCTGTTCGGTTTGTTCAAACTGGCCCAGGAGGGTCACATGATGAATTTTCACATTAGAATACACTTTCGAATGTTCTGCCCTTTAACTTCACATGAACATTAACTCTATCCTCTGTCACAACGTTGTCACCTCTGAATGTTGACTTCCTTCCTTTCTATTTGTTGCTTTTCACTGGTCCACAAACTGCCGTCGCAGAGTGAGAGTAGAAACTAAAGGAAGAGGAAGAGACGGGAAGTCAAATATTGTTCTCACCTGTTTGGGCTCTTCGATGATTTGAATGTAAGGACCGTGAGCTGAAACAAAGGAAAGTTTATTCAATGACAGAAATTGTTATTAACTCACTGGTCACAATGACTGATGGTTTCAGGACTTCACCATCCACTATCTCACCATTTCACCAGCTACAGGACTTTTCCGTCGACTAAAAAGGTAGATTAAGGTGTTTTCCCCATCATTAGTAAGTTCTAGAAAGTGAAGCTTTAGTTTCCCAGGTACAATTTTCAGCTTGTGAACAAACAAAGTCTCTGTTTCTTGTAACAGGGAAGTTTAGGTCAGGACACAGATGAATACCCTGGTTCTTTAGAAAATTCAAGAAATGATTTCCTTGATTCTGGGAAAAGGCTCCAAAATGTCTTAGACCTTGTTTCCAGGTATGAACAAGATGTTACACCAAAAATGAAATCAAGGCTGCAGGTATCAGGATGCCCCTGTGGCGGGGGGTTCAGACACGGACCCCGAACTGCTCCGTCCCTGGTTCAGGTCTGGACAGGGACCTTTGCTGCATCTGTAGTCTCTCTACTGCCTGCCGGTATATTAACCATTACCAGCCATTAAGATAACGTTCTCGAGACTCGCTCAAGACTCGAGGACTGAACGAAGGTTTGGAGACGTCTAACAGAGGTTCCAGGAATGAGAACCTCTTTTGGAGTAAGGAACAATAGGTTTGCGAGTTCTCTCTAGATTTACAGGGTCCAGGAGCTTCTAGATCGAATCAGTGCTTGTTTCCAGGTCGAGGTTCAGTTCCACACCAATGGAACTTCCTGACATTTAGAACTGAGTCTCTGAATTTTAGGCAACATATTTTTCTGAATTAAGAGATGATACTTTGGAAGTTAACTGGATTTAGCTCTGTCTGTCACTATTCAAGACTCAACTCCTGTCTGCGTACCTGTCTCAGGTATGTAGGGCTCAGTCTTTATGTCCACTGGAGGAATGTAGTCGTACTGCATCAAGTTCATCTGCAGCTAAAGAAGAAGAAAAACATTTCAACATCTAAAAGAACTTTTGTGAGTTTGTAAACACACCTTTCAATCAATCAATCAACCAATCAATCAATCAATCGACCTCTATTGACAATATCTATCTTTATTTTACAAGGAGCCTCACGGTCCCAAAAGCTGGTGACAGACATATTTCACACAAGCTCATCATCACTGGAGACGTCGGGGGCTTCACATTGGGTCCACGTTGTTGACACATCAGGTATCAGAATGATTAGCTGATCGATCAGGTGTTCGATTTTATGAATCATTTCTTTAGTAAAAAATCCCCAAACATGATCTACTGCTTTTCTCATAATCATAAACTGAAGCTCTTTGCGTTTTTGGACTGTTTGTTAAATTAAATGAGAACATTTATCACTGTTTTTAAAACTCGATGGACCGACGGAGGAGCCGATCAAACTGGAACTGAAGGTGAAAATAAGAGTTGCAGCATTTTTCATTCTATTAGTCACTTGTTAAGTTTGTTTTTTTTCTACATGACTGTTTCATCTGAGGATGGAAAATAACTCTGTTAGAACAGATTCTCATCATGTTAAGAGGAAATTATTTTAAACACAGTCTAAAGGAATCTGATGAGATCTCTGTCTGAATTGAAGACCGAAGTTCGACAGTCGCTGCTAATGTCTTTTTCTCTTTCGGCTCGTATTTGTCTTCTAGGTATTTGTGTCTTGTTTCCTTTTTTGTATTTTTTGATCTGATGCCAGGTTTTGTACTGTTTTGTCTGAAACTTTTCATGCTGCCCTCTTTGCTCAGATCTCCCTCACAAACTTGGTTTCCAATCTCTTGCCTGGTTCATTAAAGGTTAAATAAAGGAAGAACAAACATTGATTACAACGTCGATACAATTCAGTTCAGATTCAAAGCAGGAAAGTGTCTGAAACTCAAAGTTCCCACGTTGTGTTTGACACTGAAGCGACTCAAGCAAATCAGTTCTGATCATCAATAAAACACTGAATTCTGCAGAAACTGGGAATTTTTCTTATTTCTATTTGCATAAGTTTGAGTAAAAGACCAACACAGACTTTATTCTAAAATGTATCTACATTGTTTTGTTGCTCTGATAAATTTTTTCACACTTAGTAACTTGATTGTTTTTTTTGGTGCTACATGAGATTT
The DNA here is from genome assembly GCA_025331565.1 of Holacanthus passer. NCBI lineage: Eukaryota > Metazoa > Chordata > Actinopteri > Pomacanthidae > Holacanthus > Holacanthus passer. The sequence continues at coordinate 3,270,940 of JAFREQ010000090.1, read as the reverse complement.
TGAGGTAAACATGACTTTTTTATATTTCACATATTTCATTCTATTCTTTGAGTCTTTGATTAATTTCAGTGTTCATGGAAATTGTGCACAAACTCTATTTACACATTCTGAACTAAATATCTCGTGTCCACATTCACAAACTGGAATTTGTCCTGCAGAATTATTCACCATTTTACAGAAGCTGAAACACAACTGGAGGCTTTTAGTTTAATCTGTATTTAACAAGGGAAATCGACTAACTGAAAACAAGACAAGACAGAAATAAGGCTAAAATAAGTGAAGGTCAGACACAATTAACAAATCTACACATTCACAGTTTTTTCACAGCTTTACAAAATGTGATTTCCAACCACAGACTTTGAAATGATTGTCATTTTTAATTTTGGCACCATGACATCGATCCCACACATTATAAACTGCTGACTCGGCATCATCACCTCTGAATGTTGAAGTCAAATGAAACTTCATGTTCATGACTCCAATCAATATGTAATATTATCCATTTTTTCCACTCTGTGAATTTCTCTGTCATAAAATCTTTTTGACTTTGACTTGAACACGACATTCATTCAACTAATCAATCAGCTGAAAACGTCATTAAATATCAGGTCACTGATCTGAGAGCAGCTGATCTGTCAGGATGAAAGTTTGAATAGAAAAGGACTCACGTCGCTGTCGTAGACGTTGATGAACGGAGCTTCAGTCATTCTGCAGCACAGAAACAAACAAACAAACAGCAACAGTCAGAGACTTTAAACCTGATTCAAAGAGTCAACACACACACACACACAGAGGAAACATGTCTGTAGGAAACATCGATCACAATCTGACCTGAGTCACTTTAAATCCCCTCGTCTGTCACTGCCGAAGCATAAAAGTCCCAACAAGACGAACCAGGAAACAAACAAACAAACTGAACGACAGAATCAAATCTATCAGTTCAGTTTCACTTTCACATGACGGACGACAGGAGGCTCGAACACAACATCTGTCTCTCTCGCTTTCTTCTGCTCTGCAGTGCTAATCCTCTCTCTGTCTCTGTCTCTCTGTCTCTCTCTCGCTCTCTCTCTCTCTCTCTCTGTGTCGTTTCACCCCCCTCCCTTCCTCTTGGCTCTTTTCAGTCACTTCCTGGAAGTGGCCGACTGGAGGAAAACCCCCAGAATTCCAGATCAGCCCTGAGGGGGCGGAGCCACAGCTGATGATGTCACTGTGATATTTCACTGTGAGGAGAAAAAGTTCTTCTATGAGGGAACCAGGAAACTTTAAAGACCAGAGAGAAACAATGAAAGAGGGGAAATGTGTGTTGAACTAAGAGGATGAAAGGAAGCGTTTCTCACACACTCACAGACACACACACACACACACACACACACACACACACGCACGCACGCACACACACACGAGCAGAGAACAAAGATCCAGTCTATGAACCTTTCTTAAAGAAATAGTTTGACATCTTTGGAAATACACTTATTTGTCTTATTGATGAAAACAGATATTTGAGCAGTAAATATGAAGCTACAGCCGGTTAGCTTAGCTTAGCTTATAAAGACTGTAAACAAGGGGAAACAGTTAGCTTAGCTTAGCATAGAGACTGTAAACAGAGGGAAACAGTTAGCTTAGCTTAGCATAGAGACTATAAACAGAGGGAAACAGTTAGCTTAGCTTAGCATAGAGACTATAAACAGAGGGAAACAGTTAGCTTAGCTTAGCATAAAGACTGCAAACAGGGGGAAACTGTTAGCTTAGCATAGAGACTGTAAACAGGGAGAAACAGTTAGCTTAGCTTAGCATAGAGACTGTAAACAGGGAGAAACAGTTAGCTTAGCTTAGCATAGAGACTGTAAACAGGGAGAAACAGTTAGCCTGACTGTGTCCAAAGGAAACTAAATCCACCAACCAGCAGCTCTGAAGCTCCTGATTAACAGCTACAGTTTGTTTGTTTGTAGAAAAGCATGTAAAAAGTGTAAAATTGACACAGTTCTTTTATCTGTTTTTTATACAGAAAACTGGAACCATGTTTTTAATATTCAATGTTTTTAGCAAGGTTTATTATCTGCAGACGCTTTCGCGATGGTCATGTCAATCACTGTGATCCACACTGAAACATCAACAACAAATCTGGTTCAGACGTTCATGCTCCTCTCAGGATGAACTGTAATAACTCTCCTCTGTCGTTTCATCTAGCGCCACCATCAGGTCAACATTTTAATGTGTCCAATACTTTGGTTTATGAACAAACACCTATAGAAATGATGACGTTCACATCAGCCTCAGCTGGACTCTCTGTTTACTGCTAATCAGCTAATGTTAGCATGCTAAGCTAAGATGGTGATCATTATATGTGCTAGGCATCAGCATGTTAGCATGGTGAAGCCAGCATTCTGATCCACAGTGTTTCAGAGACAGAAGTCCTTTAATGATTCACATGTTCTGATGGTGACTTGATTTTCTAAATGTCTTCATGGGAAAATCCACGACAGAAGCAAGTTTTCTCTGTGTCTGATAATGTTCTGTGAATCTGCCGGTTTCCATAATCTGAGCTCGAGAGAAGATGAGCACGATAACGAGAATTTAAGACTGACATCTGGGATCATTTCTGACATTTTAAAGACTCCATGACAAAATGTTAAACTATTAAACACTCAACAAATTCATTCAATGACAAATATTTTTAAATAAAACTCCAACATGTAATAAAAATAACAGATAAACCTCAAAACGATGAAAGTACAACAAGAGAGCAGGAAAATTAAAGGACCAACCTGTGAATAAATGCAGCAGACACAAACCTGAAGTCTCATGTTCAGACCTCCAGCCTCTTTACTTCCTCTTTATTTGTCTTTCTGTCTTTTTGGTGGTTTTTGGTTCGGCAGTTTGACTTCCTGTCTCTGTCGCTGTCGAGATCAGAAAAACCCGCCTCACTGCAGAATCTGACTCAAATCTGATCTGAATCGTCCCGTTCAGCCAAGTCCCCCGGCAGAGGGACGGCCCCCCCCCCCACAGCAGCCAATCAGGTGTGAGCGGAGACAGCCCTCATTAACATAAACCCACAGCAGGTACAGTAAGAACGAGGCCGACAGAGGAGAGAAAACCCGAGGGGGAAGTTTGTGTTCGGGGTATTTCTGACCTCCGACCTCTGCAGAAATCCACGGAGGTGATTTCACTTTTCTGTTTCTGTGAATCAGTTCGGCCTCATGTTTCCATTAACCTACAATTTCATTTAGCACCCACTCTCTGACTCATGAAACATTTCTTCATCTTAACGTCCTTAAACTGCCACAAACTCCAAAACACCTGAGTGAAGGACCAACTCCATCTTTTACTGTCTGTACTTTCACTCTACGTTGTTTTATGTCATGTTGTTTCAAATGCAGCTGCTCAAACTAAAGAATTTCCCAGTTTGGGACAAATAAAGTACATTTCTCTATCTATCAATCTATCTATCTATACCTTTCACCTAAAAACAATGGAAACCTGTTTATCCACTGGAACACTTCATAGATTATATATTTCATATATTGTTATTTTCAGGACAAGTGAAAGGTCAGTGATACTTTACAGTGATGGAGGAAGTATTTCCTGAAGAATACTTCACTACAAGTAAAAACTACTAAAGTCAAAGTATGTAAGGACAATCAGGAAAATGTACTTTTAGTATGAAAAAACCCGACATATGATGATGATGCCAGAGACGAACTGACTTGAGATGTGAGTCAACATTTGCATTATCTGCATTTGAAACAACCGACTCCGCATTAAAGAGAAACTTCAGGGCTGATCAGGACTTTCTCTCTCTGGGTGAAAGTTTCCTCTCTGCAATCGGCTGTGGTCTGCAGTGTTTTACACGTAACCACACCCATCAGTGATGTCACAGTGTACTGGAGTACACCTGTACATCTGGTCTACTTTTGGTAGTTTTGTCCATCATGTCTGTCCGTATTCATAACTGGCCAAGTTAAATGAGTTTGTTTTGTTTGTGCACACGTGCGACGTGATTCACAGAACTGATCTTCAGTTTTGCACCAAATGCACCAAAAAAGGCCCTGAAGAAGAGGATTGCAAGCTTGTAAACATGGATGTAAACAAAGCAAATGGATTTGCCGCATTTATCAGACCTTGAGGACACAAACGCTGAATGTGACCAAACATTTTGTTTGTTTCTAAGAAAACTCTGCAGGCGGCTTTAACATGTGAGATCTGTGACATCATTTAAAAAAAAACCTCAAGCTGTCAGATGATCAGACAGGTCAGAAACAAACCAACAGCTTCCCAGATTACACTACATGGCCAAAAATATGTGCCAATAATGCGCCGCTACACAGCCTCTGGAAAAAGCAAACAGGAAGAGGACAAAGACAGACTGTTGACACAAAGATGGAAGAATGACATGAACACTATATTAGTATTAAGATTTCCCTTCACTGGATCTAAGAGCCCCAGACCAGGAAAAACTGATCCAGATCAGACCTTCTTTTATATAAAAAACTCACTGAAATGCTGCAGAAGCGACAGTTAGACGTAACTGAGACGTCCAAAACAAAGTTTAGCCCCGTTTTAAACAAAATATCTGGTGTTTTGATCCACAAACCAGTAACTCAAAGCCGACTTCACATCACAACAAACCAGGTCAGCAGAGAAGAAGCAGAACTCCAACATGTTTCAGTTTGTTTCCTCCTCTTCACATCCCTGATTTCTCCTCCTTTAACACAGAGGTAAAACGTACCTGAGAGCTCCGGCCATGACTCAGCACAAACACTGATGACGAAGATGACGAAGACGATGATGATGAAGGGGACGAAGGTGATGAAGGCTCAGCTCCCTGCAGGAGGAGGCTGATCTGTTCTTCCACCTTCTGGGATTTTCCTGCAGACGCCAAATCAGGAGTTAATCACCACTGTGTGTGTGTGTGTGTGTGTGTGTGTGTGTGTGTGTGATGGAGTCATATCTAAATACATCAGTGGGAATTTCCACTCTTCCTCCTCCTCCTCCTCGGTGATTATTCGGGGACAATCCTCAATTTCCAGCCCGATTGAACAACAAACAAACTGCTGCTGCTTCTGTTAAAGGAACAGTCCAAAATTTTTCCTCTTGTTCTCTGTCTCCTCCACAGTCACATGGTTCAGGTCAATCACTGTGGTTAGCCTAGCTTAGCACAAATACTGGAAGCAGGGGGAAACTGTTAGCCTAGCTTAGCACAAATACTGGAAGCAGGGAGAAACTTTCTTTGCTCCAGCGCTACCTTCTGGACAAAATATCAATACTGAACAACAGGAAGACGTTCAAGTTTTCAAAGTAAAAGAGTTCATGGTTGATGGTGGTTAAGGACCTTGACTTTGTAGTGTTTTGGCTAAAATACTATTTTTAGGTGTTTTAATATCTGGTTTATTATTGTTCTCATTCTGCTGAAAACTGTTCTTTAGTTAAATATCTGTCACTGGGCTTTTGAGATGTTTCAGTTAGTCTGAATAAATGAATTAACAGGATCATCTGAGCCTGAAGGCATCACAGAAGTCTGGATTCATTAAACCAGGTCTGAGGTTTCATTATCATAAATTAAGAAAGAAAACAACAAACAACCAACAGATGTAGAAAACGACTTTAACTGCGAATAAAAACATGTAAAGACAGAGGTAAATCACATGTTTCAAAATGAGGAAATAAAGTTAAAGAAACTGTTTCAGTAAATTTCCTCGGTTACACAGTTTGATCCAAAATTTCATCATTTCTGTTCAATAAATTCTGTTTGCTTCACATCAGATGCACAAACTCACATTTACTAGTTTTTCACGTTCAGAATAAAAAACAACAACCAGCTGCAAACAAACTTTAACACGAACTAATGGTCCAGTCGGTCAGTGAACGCAACTCCGTTTATGAAGACATTTAAACGACAAACTTCAATAAACCTCAAATTCACCGTCTCAACATTTAAATCGTGACAGTCAAAGAAAAGCGAGCAGCAGTTTCTTCTTTTCTTTGACTCTTGAGGATCAAAACTAGTCGTTAAATCACAGTTTAGTTGAACGTTAATCTGAAGGTTTAAATAAAGAGATTCAGTGTCTGACGTTTCTCTGCAGCTCAACGATATCGATCAGTCATCAATCGGTTATTGATCAGTTATCGATCAGCAGCAGTTTCTCAGTTTGTGTTAAAATAAGTTGAAACAGAGTTTAAAGGTGAGTTTTTACCTGTTTGTCTGTTTGTCTGTTTCCCCAAAACCACAAAACTCCCAACTGGATGTAACGTCACATCGGCAGCAATAAACCTGGGGAGACTTCCTGTTTGTGGTTTTCAAAATAAAACCACATGGAAGAGAACAACGCTTTTTACTGCTGGTTCTTAATTAGTTTTAATCTAATTTTTGGACTTTGTAGTTGAGATGAAATTAAATGAAATTAACTGAGTAATCTGCTAAAAGTTGTATTTTTCCTTTAAATGTGTCATTTTGGACAATAAAATTTATTTCATGCATTTATATCACCAATTAATTAAATATTCATTATTATTGTGCAAAACAAAACAAAACCTTCTCTACGTTTGAACTCATTATCAATAAATAGGATTATCCTATATTTTCTTTTATTTTTCATATTTTACGTTTTCATTAGTCTCTCAATTTTATTTATTTATTTAATTTATGTTTCTCTTTAATGTATGTGATATAATAACTTAGTATACACAGTATATAAAAAGAAAACAAATGAACAAGAGATAAATGAAATAAAGTCATAGAAATGTTACAGAAAAAATTCTAGCTTTAGCCTAGAAACTTATTTATCTCTAAATAAACTTTTTATGTCTATTTCAAAGTTTTATTGTCTGTTTCCAACAGTTAAAACATCGAAGTGTTTCTTTATTTTATTTAATTCACTCTTAAACGGAAGAACATTCTCATCTGTCCTCCACGAACTTGACGATCTGTTGTCATGGCAGCCTGTCAATCAAGGTCGGAAAGTCCCGGAACTGGAGGGGAATTCCGGCACCACGTGGCCGGAATACAGTGCGCTGATTGGTGGAGAGAGGCGAGCCCCGCCCAGCCGACAGACACTGAAGCTATCGATTAAATAATAAGACGGTGCAGTACAGTACATCTCCTCTAGAGGGCAGCACACAGTTTCACTCTGCTGCTCAAAGTTCAACCTCCAAGTTTTTATAAGATAATTCTTTATTGATCCCCAGAAGAAACTCGGGAAATTAACTTGTACAAACTGTCAAAGATGAAAACTAACAAAAACTACGTCAACTTTAAAAACACAGGCTGAAGTTAAACTGATGTTTTATGACTCAACTGGAACAGTTGTTTTTCCATTTTCTGTTCATGTTTGCTGTTAAAGTTAAAATAAAAAACTGCTGCTGGTCTGAAAACTGAGCCATGAAACTGAATGAAGCTTGAATAAAACAATAAAACACAAGGGACTTTTTTGCACTTTATTCTGCTGTAACATTGTTTGCATAAAAACTCGCTCACACAGAATCCCAAAGCAGTTTAAATCGGAGACAGAAAATAAAGCTTGTTTGAACCCCTTTTCCCCCACATGCAGCATGTGACCCCCCCCGACTTCCTGTTGCCCCCCCACCCTGAGAGATGAAGCTTGATTTGTTAACCAGGTTTCAGGTGGCGGTGGGTTGACTCGATATTCTCAGACAGTTTGAGGCAAGTCAGTGTGTCGTCTGAACAAACGTCCCTGTGAGCTGCAGTTTAAAGCTTTAAAGTTTAAAGCTAAAGCTGATATGTGCGTCCGTGGCCCCTGGGGCCTCAGCTCTCCGTCCTCCTCAGGGGATGGGACATAAGTCAGCCATGTGTAAACTCAGTGTTGTGTTTGCATAGTTATGTAGAGCAACACTTGTGTTGATTTGTGTGTCAGAAAGTTCAGCATCAGAAGAGTCTGGAAAAGACAAACTGACTCCAGGTTTCTCAAATTAAATTAAAGCTCAAATATGAAACCGTGCGAGGGCTCCTCTCAGTGTCGCTCACATGAAGACCAAGAAGTCTACAGTCAGTTAAAAAAGCAACAACGCACAGAAAGGCCACATTTCCAACAACAAAACCGCGTGAGCTGTTAAGAGTCAGAGTCCATGAAGGTGCTCAGGTGAGGACGTGGCCTCCAGGTGAACGAACAGAACAGCTGTTTGTCTGTCTGCACATTCAGTCTGTTCACCATCATTGTTTCGTTTTGTGCTGTAAAAAAGTCTTGAACTATTTTTCCAGGAATTTCTTTGTGTTTTTGTGCCGTTTGAACGCGACACTCTTTGTAAAAACTGGACAGACTTCCCACATTACTGCCGATGGGCTAATGGTCCTGCTGAGAGCTTCTACTTTCACGCTGCCAGTTTATGTTAATGTGACTTTTGTCTGATGCAGAACTTTTTTTATTGTGCGTCCAGCCGACAGGGAGACCGGTCTGCGTCGAGTCTGTCCTGCAACAGTCTCAAATATTGCCAACTTTAACTACATGGATTAGTTTGAGCTTGAGCTGCAACTGTGTGAAGACCTGAGAGGAAAAACCAGCAAACTTCAGAGGGACTTTGGTTTAAAGTCAACTTCCTGCTGATGAGTTACAGTTAAAGGATCATTCCAGAGGTGTTTTGTCATGTTTCAACCAACATGTCAGCTATTTTATTTCACTGCTGAAAAGATTCTGTAGTGTTTTACATTTGTGAATTTGGATTATTTTCCAGCAGGGAGCCACTGATTTCCTTTCAGAGAAGTTACTGTTGCAGTTTGAGTGCAGGTTGTGTTTTAAACAAAGAATCACAAAGTAGATTTTTATAAAAAAAAAAAAGAAAAAAAAGAAGTGAAACCAACGGCTGCCTGAAGGAAGGAAACCAGTGTGAAAACTGATTTGGAAATAAAACACACAAAAACACCAGAATGGTCCTTTAATAAAGTAAAGCTGAAGCGGAGGCACGTGTGCACGGCGCTAAAACAATATAAATCTATACAAGCTCTTGACCTGGAGACAGTGGACACTACGTGGCCAAAAGTGTGTGGACAACCAAGTAGACTTATTTCATAACACAGAAAGGCACTGGATTAATGGATTCACAGAGAATGAATGGAATTTGATCATCAACCAATTGTTATTTTAATATATATTTTTAAAGCAAAAATTGTTTCCGGTTTCTCAGATGTGAATATTTTTCTATTTTTGTCTGATAATAAACTAAATATCATGGTTGAACCAAAGAGGACACTTGAAGATGAGACCTTGGACTTGACACTTTATAGACCAAATGATTCATCAAGAAAATCATAAGTAGATTCACTGAAAACAATTGTTGGTTTTCAACAATAAGTACACAGTTTTTAGTCAGAAACGATGGACAGTCACTGTATTGAACTGTCAGTATATTCTGTTTCCAGTCTATAGAGCTCGCTGGACATTTGTCACTGTTTCACTGAGTGAAATGATTCTTCTTGATCATAATCCGCAGATTAATCGACAGAGATGTTGGTCGCAGCCCAAAATGCCCAATTTTACAGTAATTCACATCAAAAGAGATTAATGGAAAAAGACAATATAATTTTATGCTTCCGTCCTGTTAACAATTTACTGATCTGAGCCTCAGGTTGGGAAACACTAATGAATCCACTAACTGTTTCAGCTCCAGTTCAAAACAGGGAAAACTGAGCAAAAGGACAGTGAAGTTTGTGAATGAAGGCGTCCACATAATTTTGACCACATAGTGTGTTTCAGGCCAAAGTTTCTCTGCAGCATTAAGGCTTATTATCTATATAGTTCTCTAATCTTTGCATATATATTTGGGCTGATATGTGTTTAAAGCAGCACAGCGGTGATTCAGACGAGCATCAGCTGCATTAAAGCTGAGAAACCAAAGTTTTTGTGACTCATTTTACGTTTTATGGGAAGAAGAAGAAGAAGAAGAAGAAGAAGAAGAGGAACGTAAACAGACGTGTTGAAGAGAAGGAATGAAGCCAACGAAAGAGACAGAGACAGACTTTTCATTCACTCTGCTGCTGTGCAATAAACTGTAAACGCTGGACTGTGTTTGAAAAGTGTTTAAGTAAGAAATCCTGCAGAGTGACTGAGGACAGACGGGTAACAGACAGACGGGTAACAGACAGACAGGTGGATGGAGGGGACTCTATGTGAAGATGAGGCCGGCCTCGCTGTAAACCTGGAAGACCTTCTCGATGGCGTTGACGTACGCCGCCGTCCGCAGGTCCAGACCAAGGTTGTACTTGTTGGCTGTTCGCATGATTTGCTACATGAGAGGGGGAGGAGGGGGAGGAGGGGGAGGAGTGGGGGGGGGGGGGGAGAGAGGACATTTTTGTCAATTTCTGTCTTTTGTGTGCACCAAAACATTTGGTACATTTTATAAATGAGGCTCCAGTGTTTATTTTCCGTCTCTTGACTTGAGTGGTGTTCAAAGAGAAACAGAAACATTTCAGGTCCAGCTGAGTAAAGATGACCGTCGTCACGTGAAAGTGACTCTGATGCTGAGTCAGACATGAGACCAACATGTATGTAAAGAAGTGTGTGTGTGTGTGTGTGTGTGTTACCCTGGCAGAGCGCTCCATGGTGAAGGCCAGACCTGAGTGAACAATGTCCTTCTCAGACGCTCCCTGCAACCAAAACACATGTTCACAACACCACCGAATAACAAGTCCAGTAGTAATACTAGTAGTGGTAGTGGTAGTAGAAGTATTAGTATGTGTGTGTACTCACAGAGATCCTGGCCTGGAACTCTGAGGTGGGGACGACGGGAATGGCGCCTCCATGTTTCCCAAACTTCCTCTCCAAACTCTCCTGGACCGACACTGAAGAGAGGAGGAGACGATGAAGGACGGGAAAAGACAAAAAAGAAAACATGAACGAGGTGACGAAGGAGGACAGTCAGTGAAATCCAAACACCTGATGGAGGATAAAATGAGCGTCACTGTGAAAACAGATCTCATGTCTGATCTGAAGCTGCTCTGAAAGTGTTTCTTTGACGTTTCACTTACTGAGCAGGTGATAGTTGGAGTCTCGCTCATATTTGAAGGTGAGTCGACCGTAACTGACGTGATTCAGATTCTTCAACCACTCGAAGTACGAAACAGTCACACCGCCAGCGTTCAGATACATGTCCTGAAACGAGGAGAGAGGAAACAAAGAAACAAGGAGAGGAATAAACTTCATGACAGCTGAAACAGAATAAACAGAATAAAGCACAGGTTCCACTGACATTTGATCATTTTATGAGCAGACGAAGACAAACAGAGTCCACTGACCGGGATCACCATGATGTTTCTCTCCAGGAAGATGCGGTCGGCTTCAGGCGTGGTTGGACCGTTTGCTCCCTCTGCGATGATCTGAAAGTAACACAGACACCAGGTCAGTTTACTGAGGCATCATGGGAAAACAAACAGACACAGCCGTGATCATGTTTACAGGAAAAAGACTTGAGACAGAGAGAAAATCACTGTGGCAGATTTACACCATGAAACAATAAACATTCATCAACCTTCAGAGATTTTGCATCAATTCTATGCCAAAGTTTCCCTTTGATGTCTTCAGGTGTTTTCATTGTGAATAATATCAAAAACTGATTTTTTGCAATACTGGATTTTTTTATAATTAATAAGATGAATTATTTCAATTTGTCAGGTATTTAATCTAAAGCTGACATTGCAGCCTGGTTATTTTATCCATAAGCAGTTTCTCAATTGATTTTCTGGAAAATTGAATATATCATAGTTCATAATTAGATATAATGAACCAGGACAGAAAAGTTTATCCACATTTTCCACCTTTTAGCAGCAGAATGAGAAAAGATCATTACACATAGAGTCTGTGTGTCTTTATATCCGACTAAAACTGAAACTGAAATTGACTCACTGGAGAACTGACAATAATTGTGTGTGCGTGTGTGTGTGTGTGTGTGAGAGAGAGAGAGAGAGAGTTACCTTGGCCTTGATCATGTGTGCGTTGCTCTTGGTCAGCTGTTTCTCGCTGGCGGCGGGGATCAGGATGTCACATTCGGCCTCCAGGATGTTTCCTTCGTACGGCGTTGAGTTCGGGAAGCCCACGATGGTCCCGTTGGTCTGCAGAGCGGAAAATAAACAAAAGTTTAATTAGCTTAATTAGTTCCGTCCCACTATTGACTTGGTTTATTAACCAATCAGGTTTCATCCTGTTGTTCAAGGGTTTGATATTAAACCACAGAACTAAAAACTCCTATCAAGTGTGTTCATCATGGCCAAGAACCTTCGTACTGTTTATTCTGATGGTGTGAGACTGCACTGTAGTAACACAGTTCTTCCAGCAGGTGGCGGACTGGTCTTTTCTATTATTTGATGTGTGTTGTTGCTCCATTTAGAGCTGAAACGTTATGACCGGTACTGACCAGTTTGTAGTCCTCCAGCTCTTTGGGATCGATGCCGTTGGGGTTCCAGATGCTTCCGTCCATTTCTCCGACTCCGACACACTTGGCCCCGAAGCGATGGAGGTAACGCATGGAGTGGAGACCCACGTTACCAAAACCCTGCAGACACAACAGAGGGCACGTTAAACACAACAGATGGCCACTGGTCTCTCACCCAGCGCCACCATGAGGTTCACATAAGGACACGTCGTGGCAGCAGCTTGTCAATCACACAGCGGCCACGCCCTAAATCAAACCCTGCTTTATCGCCCATTTTACTCTCAATGGGACCATAATTTACCAAAAGAACATCCTGCTGTATTGAAGAAGACTCGAAACCAGAGGCTGAGTCCACGAAGACATGAGTCAAGTGGGGTCGTTTTCCCGTGAGCTTCCATACAATCAGTCTTCTCTGAGCAACCAGTAGAACCAGTTACTGAAAGCAGGTTTAAGTCACTTCCTCATCGGCCTCACTTTTCAGACCCCGAAGCTCCGGACATCAGAAAACCATCAGCATGTTCACACCATTGCAATGAGCATGTTAGCATGCTGATGTTAGCATTTAGCCCAGAGCCGCGAGCTGTGGACAGTTAGTCTAAATATTTAATCATATCAAGTGATGATATTTCAAATGTCAGAGTGGAGCAGTGAAAAGCAGCCTGGACACATTCAGCTTTATGTGTTGGTGTTTTTAAAGCATCTTGCTCAAGAGCACTTTGTCAGCAGACAGTCTGCCTGACTCCGGCTTGTGTTCACTGGACCCAGGAAGTCTGCCTCTCAGCAATAACCTAAAAGGACTGTGTGTCATAATTCAAGTCTCTGTGTTGTCGGTCACACTGACTGTAATTTCAGCACTGAAACGGGAGGAAAACTTGTGGCTTCAGATGAATCATCGATGACTCACTGCTGAGGATTGTAGGGAAGACGGAGTCACATGAGGACGAACGGATGGAAAGAGCGATGGTGAAGGAGACTGGAGGGAGGTCTTCATTCACTGTAACTGCCTACAGTAAGAGTTTACAGACGGACGAGTGTTCCATAGCTCCAGTCACATTAATAACACTCCGTGAGCACAGCCTTCATCTGAGGATGGAACTGGCTCAGTTCTCATCATCTGACTTCAGCATGTTTCATCTCGGTCACTGCATTAACAGGCGGTCGTACATGTGTTCAGACGCAGTGGTGGAATGTGAAGAAGCACATTGAATCAAGTCACAACGACAAACTTGACGTACTCATACTTTACTTGAGTCTTGTCTTTTAATGCCGTGAGATTTTGTTAAAACTGCTCGCTTTTGTTTGGAGCTCTTTGGCCAAACCACGTTAATGTGCTGAAGCAGAAGGAGCCATCTGATTGACTACAGATAATTCCCTGTTGAAAAAATGCATTTGTGAATCGCGACGTGGGAGAAAAGAAGTCATTGGATGACGTCAGGTTGCTGTGATCAGCGGTTTTCATTGTTTTCTGATGCTTTATAGACCAAAGGATGAACTGTGTTAGCTGCAGTCGTGACCTGGATGACGAAGGTCTTGTCCTGGAAGCCGGGACACATTCCCAGCTGGCTCATGTAGGCGGCCTCGTTGATGAAGTTCTCAATGCCGTGGAAAACTCCTCTGCCGGTGGCAGAGATCCGACCGTGGATTCCTCCCTGACTGATGGGTTTCCCGGTGACGCAGGCGTGAGCGTTGATGTCCTGAAGGAAAACACAGAGAGAGAGAGGTGAATTAAAAAGAACATGGGAGGAAGTTTTTTCTACAATTTTTAAAACATTCAAAGCTTGTTAGAAACACTGAGACCGGCCTGGACATCCACAAACACACAACCGCTGTGTCCTGTTTCAGGTTCCACCTCCTTCAAACACTAGAGCTGAAACAATCACTTTAATTAGTCAAATGAAAATTAATTGGCAACAATTTTGATAGTCGATTGATCATTTGAGCCATTTTTAAGCCAGAGGAGCAGAAATTCACTTCGTTTCCAGAAGTAAGACTTTTTTCTAATTTTCATCTTTTATGATACTAAACTGAATATATTCGGGTTTTGCACTGTTGGTCGGACAAAACGATGTTTGAAACAGGACCGAAATCAGCTGATCCGTTTCATTCAAGCATGAAAAGGTCAGATATCGTATAGAGGTCATCCAGTTGCAACTGTAGCGATTCTACGAAACCCAGAGTTACATTCAACGACATTAACAACAATGTTTTACACCCACTGCAAACATTTTGCATGTCCATGTCTGTCGATCTGTTCGTGTCTCCGTCTGTCTGTCTGTCCTCCACTTTGGTCCAGACTAAAAGATCTCAACAACTATTGGATGGATTGTGCTGAAATGTGGTTCAGACGTTCATGTTCCCCTCAGGATGAACTGTAATAACTTTGTTGATCCTCTGACGTTTCATCTAGCGCCACCATCAGGTCAACATTTTAATGTGTCCAATAGTGTCTAAGTGCAGCCCCACAGAGAGACTAACGTGACTCTTGGATGGGTTAAAATTCTTGTTTTGTCAGAAATCTGCAGCTGGCAGCTCCCGGCCGGTTCCTGGATCGGTGAAAGAAGTTTGGAAGTAAAGGGGACATGTTCACACTAAAATGGAGTTTTTTCATTGTGTGATCTGCATCGACTCTTAAAGTCATCAATCAATCATGTCCAGGTGGTTTTTCCAGGTGTTGTGTTACACGTGTTGTTCATCACTACATTGCACTCATATCCGCTCATTATTGAAGTTATGTGAGAAATTATATCCATCACAACTCAGAAACCCAAGGAGCATTGAACTTGTCCCAGTTAACAGGCTGAAATTTGTTTGAGGAAAACCTGCTGTTAACCCTGATGATGAGCACCTGAATGCAACATTAACTTCAATTAGTTTGAAACTCTGTTTAAATCCTCTGCAGAGCATCAGAGCACACCTTTCCAAAGAGCTGGATTCTGAATCAGGACACAGGTAGAGACAGACAGAACACTCCTCTCTTTGTCCCAGGTACCAGCAGAGATCAAGACAAGCCTCACGAAGCAGGGTTTCCCACAGACAAACCCAGGGACTCCCATCCAGTTCAGACCAGTGTTCTCAACCAGCTGAAAGATCTGAACCCAAACCTGCAGATCCCAGCAGACAAAGAGAAGGTGTTTTACCTTGGACACGGGTCCCCGAATTAGCAGGGTGAGGGGGTCAGTCTGCGACAACCAACAACAACAGTGTGACTTCAAGTGTTATGAGCTCAGTAGCTCACAGTTCCCATGAGCCTCAGAGTTACATCATCCTCAGACGGTTTCGTGTTTGTTTGGTCCAACCAACAGTCCAAGACCCTAAATTAGTACAAACACATTCACTGTACTGGCATCAACTGTTGGGAGGTTTAGTAATTGACAAAACCTCGTATTTTATAAACTCTTCATATGTTTTGCCAGATAAATGTAGTGAAGTGAAGTGCAATAGAGAGGAAGGAAAAGAAAGGGAAGCTTCTTTCTGCATCTTTAGCTTTCACATCACACAGAGTATCTTCATGTAAAACGGTCGACATGTTGGATTTCAAAGCTTCTCCTCTCCATTATCTGACCGCTGCATCATTAACCAGCTGTTAGTGAACATGTGCATCGGAAACGCCGGCACCAAACACAGGAAATGAAAGGGCAGACAGGAAACAAACAACTGCCGCACGAAAGCACTTCCTGTGTAAAGCTCCGTGTAAAGCCTGGTTTGTTTGGGCTGCAGAAATGTATTTTACTTTAGTTTTCGCTGGATTGAGTGAAAACTGAAAGCAAAGTAAGGACACTGAGCACACTGAATCTGCAGCACTTTGTAACTTTGTTTGGAGGGTGCTCTATGAATAAAGTTATCATTATTATTATTAATATCAGATATTGTGCAAAGGTTCATGCATGCACCAGCGGTTCACCACCTTTTCTGACTTCCACCTGCTCTGTGGGTGTAAACTTTAATTCCATGTGGCTGTTTTTAAACTAAGCTTCATGTGAACAGGTGACCAGCTGACTCCAACATCCAGATCAACAGACAGAGCTGAGACTCACATAGTGTCCCATGGTGGTGGCGAAGGTGTCAGCGATCCAGGACATCTCCCGCTCACCGGTGCTCATGTCTGGAGCAGGAACATCGATACCGGGCCCTGCAGAACCACAGCAGCGCCACACACACATCAAAAATACAACTACCCAATCATACAAGTCCGAAGGTTATTAAGGTCGTTATATCTTTCCATTGTTTCACACCAAGGATGATGTGCGATGGGAAAAAAACTCTCAGCTGTTGAAATGTCACTCTTCACATTAAAATGTATAAAAACATTTAAACAAATGAATAGGTTGAGATTAAAGAAAATAAAACATGGTAGGAAAATAGAAATAGAAACTAAATAAAATGAAAAGACAATTATTGAATATGTAAGATTCAATAAAGGCTTCAAGGAAAGACTAAAAGTTTTAACAGGTTTCTTTGAACCACAAAGAACAAGATGCAGTCTGACTTCTGCAACATCACTGATAAGAACAAGCTGAGGCTGAAATCTATGACACCACCACCACTGTGACTGCCTGTTAATAAAAACGAGAACATTTCAAAGTGTGAGAGCTTTTCCTGTGTCGTACTCGGAGCTTTGGAGGTCGTTCACTCACCGATGAAGCCTTTCTTTGCGAGCTCGATGGTGAATCTCCTGGTGATTTTCTCCAGCTCATTGTCCTGAACACACACAAAGAAAACCTCACTTCAATTTTAATTCTTCCTGAAAACAAACAGATACAGATACAGCGTGTTAATCAGTGAACTGATGGATGAATAAAATAACTTTAAGTATTTTTTGTTCAGTACGTTTAAGACTTTTTGAAACCTTCTTATACCAGAATTCAATCATTTCTAAGACTTTTTAGACCTGCAGAGAAAATTGATAAAAATCATAGTGAAATGTTTTTGAACTACAACTGATTTTTATACTGAATCTAATTCCTGAAATTCCTTCATGTGGGCAGGTCAAAGGTCAACAGGCCTCACAGAGAAAAGACTGACGTTCTGCAGCAGAGAAAATAGAAAAGAGCGAAGGTCAAGCAAATATTATGAGAAAGATAGAGAGATAGAGAGAGAGAGAGAGAGACAAAGACAGAGAGACAGAGAGAGAGACAAAGACAGAGAGACAGAGAGAGAGAGAAAGTCTTTGACTCATCATGTTACAGAGAGAGAGAGTGAACCCTGGTGTCTCTCTGCCAGCTGATGGCTCAGCGTTTCCTGTCTGCTCTGAGCTGCAGGTTGGGGTGTCAGTGTTGGGGTTGGTCGGTCCGGTCGAGACAGCTGTGTTATCAGGAGTTAAAGGAACATACTGCTAGTTACATTTGGCATCCAAATATAACAAATTTCAAGAAAATCAGCAAAAGAAAATGCAAATAAATCTCAAATTTGGTTTCCATCCTGTTATGCAATTATTATGAGTTCGTTGCTCAAGAAGAGCAGGTTTTTAGTAGCATTTGTTACTTCTCGGCTGGACTACTGCAATTCTCTATTATCAGGCTGCACCAACAAGTCGTTAAAGACTCCAGTTGATCCAGAATGCTGCTGCACGTGTTCTGACAAGAACAAGGAAAAGAGATCATATTTCACCCATTTTGGCTTCTTTGCACTGGCTCCCTGTCAAATTGAGAATTGAATTTAAAATCCTTCTACTAACCTATAAAGCTCTTAATGGTCAAGCACCATCATATCTTCAAGAGCTCATTGTCCCCTATCTTCCCAATAGAGAACTACACTCCCAGAATGCAGGGTTCCTTTTGGTTCCCAGAGTCTCCAAAAGTAGATTTGGAGCCAGAGCCTTCAGTTATCAAGCTCCTCTCCTGTGGAATCAGATCCCAGTCTGGGTCCGGGAGGCAGACACCTCTCTCTGTCTCTCTCTCTCTCTCTGTCTCTGTCTTTCTGTCTCTCTCTCCCTTTTACTGCGATATGAGAAAAGCTGAAAACCTCACATTGGAGAAAGTGGAGCTAGAAATGTAGCAGAGCCTCACGGAGCTGCGAACACGGCCGTCGACTCTTAGCCTGGTTTAATCCAACACACTAACTTCAGTGTAATGAACATTACAGCCTCAGGGGGGGGCTAATGTGCACGCAGACGTTTCGTGATGTTTACTATTTTCACTGAGTCACATCTGCCGGACAGAAAACCCAGTGAGCTGCAGTGTCAAGCAGATTAAAGTGAGACATGAGACAGTGAGCGAAGCAGGAAACACAGATGAGTGACAGGAGGCTCAGTGGCAGCTGATGACCTCCAATCGTGTGACGGCACACACAGCACGCCTCAGCAAGCTCCTCCAAACGTGTGTGAAGGGACTTTAATGCTGCTCTTCTTTACTGGAAGGAAGGAAGAGATCAGCTCAGACATTTAAGAACTTTTGGGTCAGGTGACAAGGGAAAAAATGGGGAATCACTCAGTTCAAGCAGTTGAAGAATATTGGGGAAATAAAGTTCACGTTTCTTTGTTTCTCATTATGTTACATTGAGCAAACAAAGGTTTCACACACCAAAGACACGAGGCTCCACCTCTGTGCTGACAGTGTACTTTATTTTGGATTTGACTGACATGATTTGCTTTTTATCCTCTTTCCTGTGAAAAGTCTGATCATCTTGTTCTTTTTTTTAACAGTATATTTATTGGGTTTTGTTTTTTTTTCATCCAACAAGAAAGATATAACAAGGATACATTGAATGCATTCTTACCTTATAACCTGAAATAGCACCAAATTCACCAAATTATTGTTTCACAGATATCCCGTTAAATAAAGCAGGATATCATCCGCGTATAGTGAGATTCTGTGAGTAACCCCCCCCATATTCCCATGTAAGTCGGTTTTGGAAACGCCATATGTCACAAAGACCAAAGTTTTGCATCTCTCCTTTTAATGCTTTCGCTGCTTGGGTTGGAGCTACCTGTCTGGAAGCGGACCTATCCAGGGTAAGGTCAAGCACTAAATCTCCCCTGATGTAGGTCTCATTGGGGGGGCTCGATAAGTTAAAAAAGATGTTAAAAAAAACTGAGGGTCATCATAATTAGGTGCGTATATGTTTACTAGAGTGATGGATTCCGAGTAAACAGAACCTTGAATAATGACGTACCGTCCTCCGTTGTCCTTAAAGGCGGATGCCAATCGGAAAGGGATTTTTCTGCTAATTAGTATGGCCACTCCCCTAGAGCTTGAAGTAAAGGAAGAGTAGAATACTTGGTCATGAATCCCTTGTTTTAATTTGGCATGTTCTGTGTCGTTTAAATGGGTCTCCTGTAGGAGAGTTATATCTATCTGGAGATGTTTTAAGTAGTTAATAATACGCTTTCTTTTAATGCAATGGTTAATGCCTTTAACATTGAGGGTCAGGCACCTGTACTGCAAGGGTGTGTTTGTCATTATCTAAGAAGTAGTGCTATGAAAGTGCAGCCAGCCATACCTATATTCATCAGAGTCCTTACTACTAAACAGTTGCGAGCAAAAAGAAAAGTAAATTAAACAGAAACAAGTAAAAGAAAAAAACATTTTAAAAACAAACCAGTAATATCTAACCCCTACTGTAGTGACCTCTTTCCCTAATGAGGTCTTCTTACCAACTTTGAACTTACCAGGTAACAGTAACATTGTGAACATAGTTACACCGCCTTCAGGCCCTCCAGCATAGGAAGGTGTAAACAAGACTCTGAGTAGTCCCTCACATTCCAAAACTATGGGTAGACATTAAACCAAGCCCTCTTAAATTGGGGCTAGTAAACCAGTGCGAAAAAAGGCAAAGTGTCACACCAAGCAGCCGAGTTGCTTATGACATAAACCTAGAAATTACCTTTTTTTTTTTTTTCAAATATATATATGAACCTTTAACCTGAGCACAAGGAGAGAAACAGAAAAAAAAAGAAAAGAAAATCCTCCATCTGTGTTCTATAGTGTTTACAGGTCCATTCAGGGAGGCGTGAATAGGTCTCTAACGTCAACGTTACCGGGTAGCTCTTCCTGAGCTGAAACAGGGGGTAACATTAGTGGAGCCCCCATTGATGTTCTGAAAAGTAGAAAAATAAAAAATGAAGAGTCCACAACGGTGGCCTCATATTCAGAGCATTTGGCTTCGAGTGCGATTACTCTCATCTTTGTCAAGTGTGAAGCTTCTGTCAGCTTCTCCAGTGCGGCATCTACTTGGTCCAGTCGGGTCGCAAAAGAAGTTTGAATTGTCGTCGTGAACTTTTGCATTTCGGTAGAGAACCCCGAGGGCGGCTCGTCTCCCATGGCATCAGCTACTGCTGGTGTACTGTTAGCTTAAGTTGGTGTGCTGTTAGCCAGAGTTAGCGTCTTTGAAACCTTAGGACTGGGAGTCGGATTTGTTTGGTGGTATTTGAGGTTTTTACTCACATGTCTCCACCAGGGAATCTGCCCTCAACCATGTGAAACCAATGATGTATAGTATTGGAGAGAAATGAGTGAATGCAGGATTATAAGATTAGAAATGTTAGTTTGGATGTTGTCTTTAAACTTACAGAGTATTTCCTTGGGTTGATCTTCACTCCAGCTTTGGCTCCACCAAACGGCACATCTGGAACAAATCATTTCATTATAATACCAGAACAAACAGCAGCTTCACTATATGAGACCAGACGAGTCACTTTAAATATTGCTAGTGTTGGGAGGCCCAGTTTCAGCATAAAACCATCAAAGTGAGGACATTTTATGTTTTAAGATTCAGGTTAGAATCAGGTTCAGCTGATTCTGCATCCCAAGGATGTGCAGCAGGTCCTGATGCACGAGCACATGAGAAATTCACTCAGAAACTCCTCCATTGATAAATATCTTCTAGTGAAAAATCCATTACAAAATAATTTAACATGGGTGAATAAAACAGTGATCCCAGTCCATCATATTCAGAGAGAGAGAGAGAGAGAGCGAGAGAGAGAGTGTGTGTGTGTCTCACCTACGACGGCACATTTGTACGTCATCAGCGAGGCCAGGGCTTTCACCTCGTCCACAGACACGTCTGTACTGTAACGGATCCCTGAAACACAAAAACAAGGAAACTCATTTGTAAAAGAACAAGAATGTCTCTTCAGTCTGACCAAACCTGAACCAGGTTTCATGTCAAGACTTCTTGGTCCAGCTCAGTTCCTGGTGGCTCATTATCACAACTCCCCTGAATCAATGTCAGCCCGAGACCTTGGTTGCGTGGATTACCGTCATCATGACTGTGAAGTTACCGAGAGATGTTCTTACACCTTTTATTGGTATATTTCAGCAGAGTAACTTTGGCTGTATGATACTGGTTGTTAGTGAAGTTATTCTCTCCCTCTGACCGCTGCCAATGCCAATTAAAGTTCAGAGCTCAGCTTTAGCCTCTAATGTTAAAGACCACAAACGGAGACAGAAGTCTTGGTGTAGTTCTGGAACAAATCAAGAGAAGCGCTCCCCTCACCGCTCCACATCACTCACTTCAACTCCGGAGTCACAATCGAGCTCCTGGATGTTTGCCAGTTCGCCTTTTATTAAATTTGGGCCTATTTTTAATCTCTGCTTTTTTCTGTCTTATGCCACTTCAGCTTGGTTTTGTCTCATATGTGTCTGTCTTCTGATCATCTTGTGTTTCTTTTACATCTTGTATTAATACCTTCATGTCTTGTGTAAAGCACTTTGCTGCTGAAAGGTGCTGCACAAATAAACTTGCCTAACGGTGAAATCTCAGTTTGAGCGGTTCAGAGCACAAACAAGTACATTTAAGAAAAAATATGAAACATGTTTTAGGATGAGCTGAAGCCACACGACAGACAGGCTTTTATCCAGACTCTAGTGGACAGTAGAGACGGACGGGGAGAACCAGAACACATCTGTTCTGCTGTAAAACATTTGGAACGTTTGTATTTTTAGTCCTTTTACTAGTCTGTTTCCTCTGCTGCTTAAATGAGCTGCCTGGAAAATAACAAACGCACACAAAGCAGAGGGAGTTCTGTCTGAAGCTGCAAATGAGCCTGGAGTCGAGCCAACACATCGCGGCCTGTTCACACACACATCACTGCAGGGAAAGACGACAAAATGGCTGCAGCTCGGAGAGACGGACGGAAAAACAGACGAGGGGGAAACCAGAGAAAGTTCTTCATTCACATGTCATCTGATTTCTTTATGTTACACTTGTAATGTTACAAATGTAAACTATTTTTACTGACAGCAGCAGGAGGAAGAGACAAGAGGACTGAAAACAAAAACTGCAAAATAAGTGAGAGAGAAGTTCCAGGAAGTTAAAGAAAAGTGGAAGGAAGAGAAGAAGAAAAGAGCAAAGTGAGAATTCATCAGGGAAAGAAAGAACTGAAAGAAAGATGGGTGTGGAAGAGAGAGGAAACAGAAAGAGACAGAGACAGAGAGAGACACACAGACAGAGAGACAGAGAGAGACACACAGACAGACAGACAGAGAGACAGACAGACAGACAGAGAGACAGAGACAGAGACAGAGACAGACAGACAGACAGACAGACAGACAGACAGACAGAGACACAGAGAGACAGACAGACAGACAGAGAGACAGAAACACACAGAGAGAGACAGACAGACAGACAGACAGAGAGACAGAGAAACAGACAGACACAGAGAGAGAGACAGACAGAGAGACAGAGACACAGAGAGAGAGACAGACAGAGAGACAGAGAGAAACAGACAGACAGAGAGAGAGAGAGAGAGCGAGACAGACAGACAGACACACAGAGAGACAGACAGACAGACAGACAGACAGACAGACAGACAGAGAGACAGAGACACAGAGAGACAGACAGACAGACAGACAGACAGAGACACACAGAGAGAGACAGACAGACAGACAGACAGAGAGACAGACAGACAGAGAGACAGAGACACAGAGAGACACACAGAGAGAGACAGACAGACAGACAGACAGAGACACAGAGAGACAGACAGAGAGACAGAGACACAGAGAGACAGACAGACAGACAGACACAGAGAGACAGACTTGGCGAGGGAGGAGCTGCTGAGAGTTTCTGAAGCCGCAGTGAGTCAGTCTGGGTGTGGTGATGAAAACAGGCTTGTTTAAAAGAACAGTTTCATTCACTCCAGTCGAATGTTCATGAGTCGAATTTGTGCTCAGTTGCACTTCATCAGTAGAAACCACACCTGTCACCTCGTCTGCCTCTTCATATATTTAGATTCATATCTGGCAGTTCATCTTCGAGCTGCTCACAGTTTCAACATTCACAGACAAGTAGATCAAACTGAGGGAGGAAACCTGAAAGCCCAGAGTTTCCAACAAAAGTAAAAAATGTAAAGGTGGAAGAAGAATTCAGATCTTTTAGACAGATGGTGTTTCCCTCACGAGCCACTAGAAGTGAGTGGTGGTGGACTTCTCTCCTCTGGATTTGTTATTTCCTTATTATTTTGTTGTGTTCAGGACGTTTCTGGGCGTTGACCTTTGGGCAGCGGGCGTGTCGCCCCCAACCAATCATAGCATGCAGGGTGTGACACACACACACACACACACACACACAGAGTTATTTGTGCTTTAGAACATTGCTGCCATGAAACAATGAGAAAAGAACATTTGATTTCTGTGGCTTTGTTCCCTCCCTGTCGCTCCCTCTCATTAGAGGAGGGGCCAACTTTGACTGGCATGTTTACAAACAGCTTATAATAATTGTTGATGCATTAATGTGTTCATCATTTCATGTTGCAGCCGATAAAAGTGGAGTTCACTCTCATCTATTTAAGAAAAGATATTCTTCTTTCATTCGTCCCTCAGTGGGGAAATTCACTGAAATTCATTCCTTTATATATACTTTAAATATATTACTTTATATATTGCTGGGTAGCTTGTGGATTCCCTGCCCAGGAGCAATAAAGTTTTTATTTTATCCTATAACAATAATACATTCTAAGTTATTTGTTGATTAAATTTTGAATTATTAAACTGAATCTGCAAAGTAACTAAAGTTGTAAAATGAATGTAGTGGAGTAAAAAGTACAATATCATGGGATAATGAGTGAATTATCTGTCACCTCACCGTTTTCAAATCCAACTGTTTCCAGTTCAGACCTTTTTTTCACTCTATTTTAACTTTAATCAAATGAAAGGCATGAAATTTGTCTGATTTAAAAAGACATCGCTTCTGTCAGACTCTTTGTGTGGACCAGCAAACACTGCTGCCGCTGTTCCAACCCGGCGTCTCTGTGACCACACCCAGAGCCTCAGATAACCTCCAACATTTACACCATGTCCTGAACCAAACAGGATCATTAGCACGTCAGATGATGAAGACGCTGCCTGAGGCTCGAAAAACAGGTTTTAACCATATACAAACGTCCTGCTGCCACAAATACTATATACTACAGTGAGCAGCTGTCTGAGGAAACTGCTGAACACTTGTAAACATTAAAATAGATATTTTTGAGGTGCTTTTAAAGATTTAAATTTCAGGAGGAACCAATGAGCTTAGAGCTGAGAGCCACAGACAGGAAGTCAGACAGTGTTGAGATGAACGTGAGGATTTGACGACAATAAGAAAAATATAGAATAAGACCAGACTCACACTTTAAATACAGAGCGCTGTGGTTGGATTCTGAAATTTACCAAAGAACTTTAAACCCAGAGTAAAGGAGGTTTTCAGGTGTGACGGTCCAGCCGACCACCAACAACAGCAGCAGGGTTCAACAGGATCAGTTACCTGCTGAACAGTCACCTCCAGAGCTCAACAAACTGACAACAGAACAAACAGTCAGTCTGAAACACACAAGCAGAGCGCTGCAGCTTCACTCACAAAAGTGCAGGCATAAGAAATTAAAGCAAGAAGAGTAAAAAAGAGTGAAAGTCTGCTTTCATTCCAATGAAGCTCAAATTTTAACTGAACTTCTAGAAAATCATCAACAGAAAACACGAGTGTTTCCATCCACTAGAGTCCTGTGAATATGAGTTCATTGACTGATAGAGGTAAACAGCAGGTGGCGCTAATGCTCCAGTCAGAGCCATTAAACCAAAATGAGTGAGAGTACAGATACTACAGCTACGACACAAACCACCGAAACAGGACTTTCACATCAGAGAACAAGAGGAATAATGCTTTTCGGAACTTTTTGGTCGACAGGAACAGAAAATTAATTCTGTCTCAATTATTTTTGTTGATGGATAGATTTAGTAAAAAGTGAGCATTAAGTACATGCTTCAAATCAATGGTATTAGGTATTACTGCCTCCACAACCACTACTGCAACAAGTAGTACAGTAGTACAAGTACTCCAGTTTTCCCTCACAGCACAGACCCATAACAACCTCAACAGTCGGAGTTTGAACTGGAGCCAGATTTCTTCCTGAAACAAGACTTTCCTTGTGGAGAACGTCAGTCTGACAGGATTAACTCGCCTCTCATGTTTCTGGTGACAAATTGGTGTAATTTGGAGCCCAGATCAGTGTCCTGAAGCTTTCCTGGAAACATCCCATCGCTGCTGTTGAGAGTATTTCAGATCCGTGGATCACTCGTTCCTACCGCTGAAACCTGCCGAAGACTTTTTGAAACAACCTGAATGAAATAGTTCAGAGAGCCAGAACCAGACAGAGGTTCAGTTCAGTTCACTTGGAAGTGGGTCAGAAACATTGGACTGTGATCCATCTCTAAGTCACATCAGCTCTGTGCTTCTCTTCACTCTCTGAGAAAACCACCTAACTCCATCTCCTGGCTGTCTCATCAACCTTCAGGTTTGTCCCTCTGTGGCCGCTGTGCACGACGTCCGAACTCGCAAATATACGTCCACACACTGATAAAAAAAATGTGGAAAAGCACATGTTGCTTCTCCTTCTCCATGGACCCTGATGACGCCGCACATCAGCAGCAGCTGAAGCTCACTGAGCTGCTGTGCAACAACATCAGCAGCTTTTACTTGTGAACTTTTACCAGCAGCTGAATAAATGCAGATTCCCAGAAAAGTGAAAATGTGCAAAGGAAATTGCGAACTTGTCCAACTGCCGGAGGTCCAGAGTAACAGATTCACACCTACGTGACATCATACAGATCTCGACCACTCAACCAGACCCGGTATGTGAACTGCAGTCGGGATCTCAGCATCAGCCTTCAGTGTCAGTCTGTCTGGAAATTTCTGAATAAACTGTAGTTTCTGTTTTGTAGAGACCTTCTGTTTGTAGTAACTAATGTTTTTATTTGAAGAACAAATCAGCGTACATGTTGTGGGTACTTGTGTTTCTTACAGTAATAGTATTAGGAGAAGTAGTAATGATAATCATAGGAGTAATTTATTTGTGGGTTACTTTTTCTGTAATCCTTTTTTGAATGTACTGTTGCTCAGCTGGTTTTAATAGTGACACTTACAGAAGACCAGTGATTGAGGAACACTGACCAAAATATTTCTCAGCTTCCAAACTAAAATTACTAACTGCTGGTTCCTTGTGTTATCCGACTCTCGAGATGTGAAAGAAAGGTTGTTTTGCAGAGACATGTTTACACCTGGGTGGCTTACACCTGACTACACTGCCATTCAACAAACAAAAGACAATTGTTACGGCACTCTGAATACAATTACTATAATGCAGTGCACTTGTGTGTGACTTTATTACGGTCCAAAAGTCTGACAGGAGGAGCAGTCGGCTCTCAGTGTGGCTTCAGTACTTTTGCTGAAGTTGAGGATCTGAATTCTTCCTCCACGACGGAAGCAGAGAGACAACAAAGATGTCATTCTGGAGAGATGAGGTGAACACAGTAACCAACAAGAGACGTTCAGCACAGAGTGTGTAGTTCAGAATACACACACACACACACACACACACACACACACACACACACACAGGGCTGACCAGACTGTCAACATTCCCGTCAGGGGAGGAAACCTCACCATCATAGAAGACATTCAACCTGCTCGACACCCCAGTCAACATGTACAGAACGTCATGTGTTTCATAACCCTGCACAGTTACACACCAACCCTGACATGCAGCGTTTACACACACACTTCTGACCAAATCCAAACAAGAGTAAAACTTCTTAGAAAAACAGTCACAAGAATAATGTATTTCATTTAAAGGTGTCTCGCTCTCTTCTGCTGACAGTCATCGTTTGGACTGATTCATTATCATTATGGTCTTTATGGGCACTTTAAGGACGTCATTTCATAGAATAAACAATAAACCGACTGAGAAATGAATTCACAGATTCATCAGTGATGAAAACAATCTGTTCATTCGTTCCTCTCTAAAAGTCGTGTTACCCCCGGAGTAAATGCTGCTGACCTGATCTGTCATTTTTGTTTTATTGTTTGGTTTTTGTTCCCTCCTGAATCAGATTTACTAAACTTCAGATTGTTACTGATTTTTTTTTTAGATCAACTAATTGATTAACCAACTGTCCAGTATAACATTCCTACAGGAGCGGAAGAAGTACTCAGATCTTTTACTTCAGTAAAAGTACCAATACATTAATGTCAAAATATTTTTTTAAAAGGAAAAGTCCTGCATTCGAAACCTGACTTGAGTAAAAGTACTACAGTATTGTCAGCTTCATGTAGTAAAGTCCTGGTTTTGCAGAACAATGTCTCCTGAGTCTGATTCTCCGTCACATTATTAGATTGTTGATCCTGAAGCATCAATGTCAGAGCAGCATTTTCCTGTTGGAGCCTCCAGGTGGCGCTAGTCTGAACTACTTTAAATCCAGTCAGCTGGTTTAGTGCAGTGGTTCAACCTGAGGGGTCGGGCCCCTCCAGAGGTCACCAGGTAAATCTGAAAGGGTCAACACAGGATTCATGGAGAGAAAAGGAAAAACTCTGATAAACAACTGTTTTTTTCAGTTTTTATCTAATTCTTGCTTTTTTTAATATTTAGTATTTTGTTTGTTTATTAAAACGACGTCATCTGAGAAGTTTGATGACAGAAGAGCTCGTCCACATCTGGAAGCTGTTTTCAGTCATTGTTTCAACTTTCAGCTTTAATCTTTAGTGTCTGATGTCTCACTTTGAACAGTAACTAAAAGTAGAGAAGGAGACAGATAAAAAGTACTTCAACGCTGTACTTTAAGTGCAGTACTTGGGTATATGTACTCAGTTACTTTTCACTGTTTTCCTACAAATATTTTAATCATATTTCTGTTGCTTCCTGTAACACGTGTGTCCACGGTCACTTTACTATCCCCGGTGAGGTCCCCCGGGTCGGTCCCCCCCGGGTCGCCCCCCCCCCGGTCGGTCCCCCGGGTCGGTCCCCCCGGGCCTCACCTCCCTTGCAGGGCGTCCTGTGCTGGCTGTGCTGGGCCCGGTAGCCCTCGATCACCTCCCACTCTCCGCTGTCCTTCCGGATGGGGAAGCTGACGCTCAGGACGTGGTTGCACGGCTTGATGATCCGCAGGATCCCGCGGACCCGCTTCCTCTTCTGCTCGGGACTCTCGCGGGTCTTCAGGCTCTCCACCAGCTTGTCCTCCACGATGGCGGCGCCCCGGTCGAAGAAGCCCTCCACCATGGTGAAGAAGTTGGGGTCGTCGTCCCGGTCCACGGCCTGGCTGTAGCCGCGGCAGCGCAGCAGCGACGCGGCCGCCGGCAGCGCCGAGTCTGCGGCGGCGGAGCAGCCGGAGGCCAGCGCGCCGCTCCGGGTGAGCAGCTCTCCGAAGCACCGGTACATGTCGGGGTTTTAGTGAAGTTTCCGTCCGGGAGACGCGAGCCGGAGTCGAGCTGGAGACGCGGCGGGAGTCCACAAAGTTTTACCGCAGTAGCGGCTCCACCTTCTGCCGCCGCTTCCTGCTGCGTGACCGCGCGCGCACGTGCGGCTCCGAATGCACGTGCGACTTTTAAAGTAAACTCACAGAAAGTCAAAATGACTCGAGACGAGCTGAGATGCTAAGCTAACTTTAGCCCTTTAAAACCGTTTACAAACGTGTTTACGCGCAGATGTCGGACACAGAAAGATTCACTGAATGAAAAGAAAGATAAAAAAGTGAAGATTATTTCTCAGAAATGTACATTTTTTACTTATTCGACATATTTAATGTAATTTCATGGTTGTTTAAGCGTCAAACGGGCGAGAGTTGGTACAAGGGAAACTTCCGGTTATAGCATTCAAAATAAAAGCATACATTTTTCTGGCCTTACAGTCGTATTGAAGGAGTGACATGTTTCAATTCGATATTTAATTGCATCACAACTCGAACTGACATCTATTCAGCTAGTTAGTAATTTAGCACTGTAGTTTTTTATTCTTTTAACTATTTTATGTTCTCTGAATACTAACTTACTCATTATGCGTATTTTACTGGACTTGGACTTTAGCAACATATTTAAATTTGACAACTTCAGACTTATGGGGTTCTTACAAACAGCAGAAAAATGAACAACAGACATGAAACAGATGTGAGTTGAAGTTGAGCAGCTTATGAAAAATAATTTAAAAAATAATGAATTATTTGAATTGGTAAAATAAATATAAGGGCACTTTCTCCAGATTTTGCAATAAATTCAACAGTGTGCTTTAACAACAAACTATACATGAAATGAATTCATAATTTTGTAATATAATATGACACTCAGCACAAAGTTAATAATGATTTTAGCAACAGTGGAAAAGAATCCACGGGACAAAGACAAACAACAAATACATAAATAAATAAAAACAAAATAAAACAAAGTATAAATAACGTGACGCAAACAAGTTGTAATGAATGAAATCAAAGCAAGACAAAAGATGAAATAAGATTTTAAAAACGCCTAAAAGTGAATTTAACTTATTTTTCTAGTAGCTTGGACATTAGTTTTAGAATAGAGAGAGAACAGTTTTAAAAGCAAATTAGAAATTTTAAAGCCATATAGCCACCGCTTTTATTTTGACAGCAACGTTTGTAAAGGCTGCATTTTACTTCCTCTCATGCGGGCTCCCGCCACCGCCTCGGGAGCGCGCATCATCATAGCAAAATACTTTATTGACTCAACCAATGAAGTGAATCATAAGTGTTTGAAGTCTGGACAGTGAAAGATTTATGAAATGTCCCGAATCTTGTTTTGTTATTTTTAAAAAATAATGTTTAAGATGGAACTAATGAAGTCATTTACTGTGTGTAAAGAAAGTCTGTGTATCTGTGTGTATCTGTGTGTGTGTGTGTGTGTGTGTTGGTTCGCTTATGTCCAAATTGGGGATATACACTAGACTCAAGACCAGTTGATTCAGGACAGCGGTGCAACTGGGGACAAAAAGTGGTGTCCTCAATTTGGAAGACTGTGATTTTTAGGTCAACAGTTAAGGTTATTGTTAGGTTAAGGTTATTGTTAGGTTAAGGTCAGGTCGTCCTTCAGGTTAGTCTCCAGGAAATGAATGTAAGTCTATGTAAATTCCCCAAAAGTGACATAAATAAAGACTCTGTGTGTGTGTGTGTGTGTGTGTGTGTGTGTGTGTACATGTCTGTCTATCCTTTTGTGGACCAATCCTTGACAAACGACCTTTCTTGTGACGACATTTTGGCTGGTCCACATAAGGATGCTCGGATGCCTTGGTTTTAAAGATTTTAAAGATATCACTCAGGCAATCACGCCTTGTGCAGCAGAAGACATAAGTAATGATAGGTATACAAACCATTTATTATATTATTCAAATATTAACTAATACCGTGATATAATACCGTCACCGCCCCAAGGGTGAAGAATACCATATCGTCCAGCCCTAGTGTCCACATGGATAGAAAGGCACAACTGTGTGTGTGTGTATGTGTGTGTGTGTGTGTGTGTGTGTGTGTGTGTGTGTGTGTGTGTGTGTAATGAAGAGGTTTTAAGTGTCTTCTCTTCTAAACTTAGTCGTTGGTTTTATATCATCTGTTTCTCAGTAGCTTTTATGACGTGTCGTATCAAATGAACTCACTGTGTGTTAAACAGAATTCAGAGACATTTGAAAGCAAAAAAAAACAGATGATAATGATAATAATAATAATAAAGGCACAAATAAAGATACCCACTGCAAAGTTGCAAATTCCACAGCAGATAAGTAGTTAAACCATCTTCACTAGCTACAGCATTAAAGTGATGAACACATCAATGCTGCGATAATTATAATATCATGATTTATTATTAATACTAAAGTGTTATATATTAATCTGAAATGTGCCATTCTGCAAAATGAGTATTTTACTTTTGGTATATTTTGATGCTAATACTTTGGTACGTTTCCTAAAATAAACTTGAGGTACATGCAGAACTTTTACTTGGAACAGAGTATTTCTACACTGTGGTATTAGTACTTTTACTTAAGTAACAGATCTGAGTTCTTCTTTCATTTGTGTTATTTGTCAAAAACTCGTCAGACAATCAGTGTAGACGTCTGAAGTCTGTGTGAGTTCAGTGTTACACAGGATGGTTATGTGGATGTAATGAACTCTAGGGGGCGCCAGCAGGGATTTATACTGTTAGTCTGGTTAACTTAGATTTTTTTTTCATTTTATTCATTTTGAGAAGGCAACATATAAGCAAAGGGAGCAGCAGGTTCACTGTCTCGTGTGTGCAGGCGGGACGCGACGTCCAGCTGACCCGAGCACTTCTGGTCACGTCTCAGTCGGTCCAGTTGACTGATGGCAGCAGGTGGAGGAAGCAGAGAGAAACTGACAGCAACTGAAACTGAACAGAAACACATGACTGCTGACTGACACTGATACAGAGAGAGGAAGGAGGAGGAGGAGGAGGAGGAGTTAAACCTGTGGAGGGGTCACAGGTGTCACACAGAGCAGGTGTCTTCGTCTCCTCACTGTCTCATTTCAATTTCTCCTGAAAAACTCAACATATTTAATCAATAAATTTAATCTCAGTGTGGACCTGCTGCTACTTTAATGACCAACAACCACAGGTGAAAAGTAACTAAGTACATTTACTTAATATTGTTGAATCATTGCAACATCATCTGAAAAATAGGAAACTATCTAAAAAATATCAGTAAAATATCCAGAAGAAATATCAGGGAACATAGCAGAAAAATAAGTACAGTAAAATATCTGGAAACATCTAAAAATAGTAGCAATAAATATACAAACATTATCAGGGAAAGTACCTGGAAAGTACCATAAGTAACATCAGTAAGAAGTCTGAACAATGTCAGAAATAATATCAGTGAAAAACCTGAAAAAATATTTAAAAGATTTCATGAAAATACCAAAATATTATCATTAAAATATTAAAAAAAATGTCCTGAATAATATTCTCTATAATATACTCAAGTGTCAAATGTCTTCTTTAAATAACATGTTCTATCCTAAAACATCATTATCATCATCACCATTAACACCATTTTGAAAATGAAACAGTACATTTTAACTGACCTAATTTTTACTTTTATCTTTGTGTACTTTTACACAAGTACTTTTACTTGTGTATAATATTTGAGGACTCTTTCCATCCCTGCACAGGTGAACACAGACTGTCAGAATGGACACTGATGATGATGATGATGATGATGATGAACATTACTTCTCTCCACCAGCTGGATCCAAGAGGTGGGTGGTGGACTGGTTTTAATTCAGTGCCCCCTGGTGGCTGCAGTGTTCATTACGGACGCAATGTGAGCAAATCACATCCAGATGACTGAGAAAAATCAAGGTCCACTTACTAGCTTTTTCAGTCAGGTCATGCTCTTCCTGGGCAGGTGGAGGTAACCCAGTTGTCATCACATGACCTAAACTTCAGTCATGTGATGACAGGTGGTTGCATCTACTGAGGAAGACTATGAAATGTGATGAAAAGCATAGGAAAAGGACAGTAAAGTGATCTCTAGTGAAGATGTTTCGTCAAACTGCTCGTGTCAGTAGAGGAGGTAAAGTATCATGTTTGTCCTGAGGGTGACTGAAAGGGTTAATGTCTTAAGATCCCCATCATCGAATGTGAGTTTGTGAGTTGAGACGAAGTGGAAATCATGTTCCAGTCTGACTGTGTTTCGATCACATCAGGACTGAGTCTAGATGAGACCTGTTGTAAAATGGGACTGAACCTGGTCTGAACCTCAGTTTTCCCCGAGCTGATCCTCGCCGCCACCTCCCTTAGCATCCAGCTGTCTGATTGGTGGAGCTGTGGCGAGTCAGCAGCTCTGCCTGGTTATTGTTCCCAGCTGTGAGACACGGCATCCATGTGCCCGATGCCTCCATGTTCTGCCTCCTCCTGTTGTGTAAGAACCAGATGGTTGTTCACTTTGACTTAAAGCTGCAAAAACACCAGAGAGACACATTTTCTCTGACAGTGATTGTGAGCAAAAACATGCGACTATGAAGGAAACCATGCAGAAACATGAAAATCAACCTGAGGAGTCTGCTTCTTTTCAGTTTGGTTGGTTCTTCTCTCTAAGCGCTGGCTGTGTGTTAATGAACATGTTGTCTCATCAAAGAAAATCTGTCATGATCAGTCCGGTGTATTTGTAAAGGACTTTATATTCAACTTCAATCTGTTTCAACTCAGTCAATTTGTCCTGAATGAACGTCTATCATTGTCTCCTCAGCAGACATCATGAGTGACCAGCAAAGGATCCACGTCTTCCTGGGGGCTCCTCCTCCCTCCTCTGGCCCAGCTGTGGTGTCTGAAGCTGGGCTGGAGGGTGAGGAGCGTCCCCCTGCCGGCTGGAGACACCTGGAGCTCACCTGGCAGGAGGGACATCTCAGGCCTGCAACAGGTGAGGCGTTCAGGGACCCAACAGTTTTTCTTTTCTGATTTAAATCAGATTTCATTGACTTACATGACATAATATTACATTCAGACATTATTTCTGTATGAAAAAAAAGGTACGTAATTAAAAAACTTTTTAGACCAGAAGTGATTTGTAAACTAATTGTATTTTGGTTTTTGACCGTTCAGATAAAGACTCTCATGGATGTTAATATATTTTGACATTTTCTTTGTTTCAACTCTGCAAATGAGATTCAAGGTGTTAATCAGGAGCTTTAGAGCTGCTGCTGAGGTCAGTGTTGTTCCCTTTGGACAGAACCAGGCTGTTTACCCCTGTTTCCTGTCTTTATGCTAAGCTAAGCTAATTAGCTGCATGTGGTAGCTTCATATTTACTCTACAGACATAAGAGTGACACAACTCTAACTCTTAACAAAAAGGCAAATAAGTCAAACTTAACAAGTGAAAAAAATACTATTCATTCACTAAATTTTCAGACGAGGCTGGAAATCAAGCGAGCTTGAGTTTACGGAACCAGGATGATGGAACAAACGCTGATCAGGATGACTCATCCCCTAGAGCTGACTGGACCACAGAGACGTCAGAGTCACGAGAAGAACGAACAGAATCTGGCTGCAGATTTAATGCAGACAAAGAAGATGTCTGCTCCAGCGATCAGAAACCTGCAGAGAGGTTTCTGTGCCGACATGAAGAGTCAAATCCTGGAAAAGAAAATCAGTGTTCGGCTTCAGTTCATGAGTATCTGGACAGCTGTTTCCCTGCAGCTCAGTCAGAACCAGAAAAACCAGAACCTGAACCTCCACATTGCTCTGAACACCAATCGTCACCAGTCGTCCCTCCTCTGTCAGCCCAGACTCAGTACCTCACCACATGGACTCTGAGCCAGGCGTTAATCCTGAGAGCCTGGTGTGGCATCCAATCAGCATCTAGTGCTGAGAAAACCCTGCCTCCGGGAACCGGAAGCCAGGAAGACGCCCAAACACCACCATCTGTCTCCTGCAGCACCCCGGAGCTCTTCAGTCCTGTAACCCCGTCACCTGGAACCTCCACAGAGCTCTTCAGCCAACCCTGCCCAACCCTGAGGGTGGAGGAAGGGGGCGTCGTCTTCGAGGCCACCACAGATGGGGTGCTCTGCTCCCAGGAGGCTGAGCAACACGAGTCCACGGCCGCCCAAGCCTTACCCTCCAAGTCCCCTGATTTCAAGAAAGCTCGACTCTCAGAAAACCTCAGGACTGAAGCGTCTGTTGTGCCGTTGGATAGTGCCGGTGCTGCTGGGCTCCAAAGTCCCACCACACTTCTGATCCATTGTGACAAACGGTTGGTACGGTACTCGGTTCTGGTGGTGGTGGTTCACCCCTGTCACCTGAAGGAGGTCAAGGTGAGTGGAGATGTCACAACATGTCTTCCATCATGGTCACAGAATTTCGGCATTATGTGAAAAGGATTATTCCTTATCTCAAACTTTTACAGCATCATTTTGAAAAGAATGATGGAACAATTTTTTACTTTTTATTATTGGACTATTTAACCAGACTAAGTCTACAGACATGCTCATGGCTCAGTGAGGCTGTACTGCACATTGTGTTTTATGCTAAATGCTAAAGCTAGCATGCTAACATGCTCACAATGGCCTGATTGAATTGACCATTGACAATTGACCTGATGATAGCACTAGATGAAAAGGATTCAGTCAGTCCAAAGTCAGTAGGATTCATCCTCGAGGGACCATGAATGTGTGTAATTTTTTTTTTGCCATTCAGTCTCATAGATATTGAGATACTTTGTATTACAGTACATGAAGTGCTGAAAAATCTTCAGTAAAATATTTATTTATATTTTTAGTGTCCTTTAATTTGTCTAACTTCTAAAAACTTTAATGTGTTGGAGGTAAAGTGTTTACCTTGTTGGATTAAAGGTGAAGTCCGGGCCATCAGCGGGGACCTTCATTCCTCTGGCCTCCATTGTGGTAACGGACCAATCAGGTGTAGAGATGAAGGTGGTGCTGTGGCGGCGAGCGGCGTTCTGGACTCTGACGGTCAGTCCTGGAGACGTTCTGCTCATCACAGGTACAAAAATACAGCTGAACTGTTCAGCTTCTGTCTGATACTTCACAATGTTGGAATGAGGAGAGCTGACAATTTCTGTCCGAT
This sequence comes from Holacanthus passer, assembly GCA_025331565.1. Lineage (NCBI taxonomy): Eukaryota > Metazoa > Chordata > Actinopteri > Pomacanthidae > Holacanthus > Holacanthus passer. The sequence continues at coordinate 3,234,787 of JAFREQ010000090.1, read as the reverse complement.
CCAAAACCAACAACACAACAACCCCACCCACTTGACTTGGTGACTGGTCACTTGTGTGGAGGTGTGAAAGTAGCCGTGGTTGGAACATCTCTCTCAGCTCTCTTTTTTTATTCTTAACCATTTCTTTCACCTTTTATGTGAATCCCAGTGGGATCGCTGTGATCAGATCGAGGGGCAAAGTATCATTGACACAGTGTTTTCATGTGAAATTCGATTTTGATTGTCTTTGACACACAAATTCTCGGCGTTGACAAATGACAAACCATCTTGACAGTCCTGACCTTTGACATAAAAGAGAGCCAAAGAAATCGAAAAAGGAAGCTGTCATACTATCCAGTTTTATTTATCTGTATAACTATGAAACTCTGCTGAATGAGAAACAACAGCAACACCAACCTCTTTGTAGACATGATTATGAATTACAGGAATTACAGACCTCCTTTATCGTCGTCTCTTCCTCTCAGCATGTTCGTTGTGTTGTTGATGTTGTTGTTGTCTCCGGTCAGGACTGCAGGTGAATGAAGACAGGTGGAGAGGAGAGACGGTGCTGCAGTCGACCTTCAGCAGCAAACTGCTCAACCTAGGACAGATCACCGCCTCCACCTCACCACCAGGTACCAACGCTCCGACCAATCAGCAGCCTCCTCAGCTGAGTGTTAAAGACAAAGCTGAAGTGTCTTTCTGGTGGATTCTGGTTTAGTTACCTCTTTCTCTCTCTCCAGCTCCTCAGCATGTTAATGCTCGCTCCCTCAGCTCTCTGTGTGGCTTTCTTCGGGAGAGGCGCCCCCTGCTGGTGTCTTTGAACCTCTGCCCCCCTCAGGACCTGAATCGCCTCCCCTACGCCACCCTGAGGTCACTGAGGGTCAACACGCTGGTTCATGCCCTGCTGCGTGTCACACACACACACATCAGCACAGGTGAGACAGCGTGTCAGGTGACTGTTTCAACACTAACATTAACTGGTTGAATCATCAGTATAAATACTGAGACACTGAGCAGAACTAGTTTAAGACAGTAAACTAATGTAGCTGACTGATAACTTCTTCTTAGATTCTGTAAATAACATGTTTGGTTTTATCAGCATTCAAGATAATCTTTATATTGTGACAGTTATGGACAGTGTTAAAGACAAGTTAACGCAGTGAGTCTGAGTTTAATAACAGTGTCATCAGTATAGAAACTGATATGGTAGATTTTGACCAATAGTATTTATACAAATACACAACAGCAGTGGTCTAAGCACTGATCCTTGTGGCGCACCACTGGCTACTGTCAAATGTATTGGTTGATTTTAATGTGTTGATTTTGAAGATGAGATATGAAAGAGTCTAAATGAACCGGATGGTTGTTAGCGTGGCGAAGTGAGGCGGAGTCTCGCTGCAGGTCAGCTGTTCAGCTGAAGGCAGTTCTGACTGTGGAGCAGCAGGATGGTCAGCAGGGGGTGCTCCTGCTATGGGGAGCAGCTGTGGACTGGCTGCCTCGCTTCAACCAACACAGAGGTACACACACAGGCACTATATGTGTATACAGGTGACTCTTAAAGATGACAATAATCTTCAGTTCACTTAAATCACAATGAATGTTGTAAATCCTTTGTTTCCTTCAGCGGCTGTCTGGGACTTCCACGTTCTCCTAGTCAGAGAGGGTTTGACCACTGACCTCCTGGAGCTGCACTCCACCCCCTGGAGCTCCATCCAGCCTCTGGACCCCACCAGCTGCCGGGCGCAGGACTTCCTCCGACCACGACCCACTTCAACAGGAAACGGCGGCAGCAGCAGTTTAGAGCTGGACCTCGACACGCTGCTGTCACAGAAACACAGCGGTGAGTCTGAGAGGACAGCAACAATCAAAAATCCAAACCAAATGTCACTGTAGTCACTTAACATCAAAACATCCTAATAAAATCACTGCTGCAGACATCCAATAATAAAGTACAGGTCCTAAAATTCAACTCTGAGGGACACCACACATTATCAAATTGAGGCTTCATTCATGTGCTAAAAAATTTTTTTTTGTTTTTTTCTTCTCCACCAGGTGATGTGGAGCTCAGAGTCCAGGTCACCGCCTTCCACTTTCTGAATTCTCTGCCTTCCCAGAATACACCACAGCCAGTCCTGGACAGCTCCACACCGTTAGATGATATTCTGGCAGTGCTGAGTGGTGACATCACCTACACCGGCTGCGGTCGCTGCTCCGTCGAGCTCGATACTGACACCAATGGCATCTATGGCCCCTGTTACCCCTGTCTGCCCCACACTGCTGTCCGCCGCTACTACAGGTACAACGACATCATCATGGTGATTGTTATTTTGATTTGAACATTTTAGGAAATCCTCATTTTATAGATTTAGTAAAAGATGAAAAATCAGAGTTTGTTTGTTCAGTTTGTTCAGAAAGCACCGATAACTTCGATTTAGTTGTTGTCTGGTGTTAATCGCTGTATTAAAAGACACGTCAATCAGTTTCAGAGAGACAGCTGTGTTCAATCATGTGGTCTTTGCTGGTGGGCGGGACTAGACAGTGTTTGGATTAGGGATGGTATCTTAAATGTTTAGATAAACCTTAACAATACAGACTGTGTCTCTCTCTGTCTCTGTGTCTGTCTCTGTCCCTCTGTGTTTCAGACCAGGTGTGCTGACAGTGAGTGGGCGGGGCAGCGCTCAGGTGTGTGTTCAGGTTCCTCCTGTTCCACTGCAAAAGATCCTTGAAGCTCCACCCGATAAACTCCACAGGAGTTCAGGTAAGACACAAACTGACTAACAGACTTTCTGTCAATCACAGTGATGGAGGATGTATTCAGATCCTTTACCTCAGTAAAAGTACTAATACTCTGTTGCTTCAGTAAAAGTATGTGAGTGTAATCAGGAAAATGCACTTTCAGTATTCAAAGAAGAAAAATGTGGCTGTTTGTTATTCGATTCTTAGATTCTACACACATGAAAAGAAACAGATAATCTGATTAAGAAAAAGAAATAAATCTTTTTCTCTAACAGAGTCACTGGCGCCACCTACTGGTACAGTTTGAAGAAAAAAATATTAATTTAAGAATTGATTATTGATTAATAACCAGTGCTGATGTCTTGAGCTGTGTTATATTTATATGATACCTCCGCTCCACACGACACAACTGTTATGATGCTTTCAATGTTCTGTTTTGTGTCTCGTGTGTAAAAGAGAGGACAAACAGTGGAAACGTGATGCAGTCCAGCACATCACCACCTTCAGCTGCTTCAGTAATAAACAGATAGTTGAATTTATATATTTCTATTTCAACAAAATCTGAACATTGTAAATGTGGTGAAGGCAGAGCTGTTGTCTTGGACTGTGATTGTACATAATGAAGTGGACGCTGAGTTTATACTGAACACTGGAGCCACATGATGACACATGATGACACATGATGACACATCCCCATCTACTTCTGTAAAAAGCAGGTTTAATGTTTAATCCCCTTCACACCCAAAGTCCACAAACACAGGTGTCTTCACTTCGTGAATGTCCCCACTGAGGGACGATTAAAGGAATATCTTATCTTACCGTTGATTGGACGTCTTCTCTGGCACAAACTGTTGTCGCCTCCTTTACTCTTTTAGCACATCCACAGCAGCGGTTCACAGCTGATGGTCTGGATCCTCCACAGTGACATAATACCTGTCTGATCTCAGCTCCAGGTTCGGAGGTGAAGCACATCCAGGTGGCAGCAGAGAGGATACAGACCCTCCTCTCCCTCCCGAGGAAAACCTTCATCGTCACCATCCGGAGCCACTTCCTGTGCGACGAAAACAGCATCCCCATCAATCAGGACTTCACACTGCTGGACCTTCAGTTCCCCTCAGGATGAACATCCAGACCAGGTCCCAGCTGACTCAGTGTGGACTGTTAGACCTGATGTGGTTTATGGGGTGTGTTGGGCTAATCAGTGGGATCAGGATCAGGTCCAGTTAACTTTTAATGAAATCGCTAGCAACTATACGAAGCCCTATTAAATTCTGATTGTTTGTCGTTGGGTTAAGCCCCTCCCCCGTCATTATACATCATTCATCACTGCGATTAAAAGAATGCAGCCAAATTACTTGTTGACCTCATAAATCATTAATTTATTTCACCAAAACGACTGATACAATTGTAATTCATTACTTTGACATTTTACATGTCGCTTCCTCAAGATGTATCAAAGTAAACCTGATGTTTTGTGCTTAAAATGTAATAAAATGTTTGGAACAACCAATAAAAGAAATGGTGCTGTGAGCGAAAAGCTCATAATGAGTCTCTGTGTGCACGAAACAGCTGACACATCAGATATCAGGTTATGGAAACCTGCAGAAATGAAGTAATCAGCACAGTTGATGTTCGTCTTTCAGTGTTTTTTAAATTTTTTGTCCATAATACGAATCAGTAAAGTTAATCAATCCAAAGAAAGAGTTCGAGCTTGTGACTCTTCCTCTATTTACATTTCTGTTTGTGTCCTTGTCAAACAAATCAGACACAAACTTTTCCTTTAAGGTCCTCACAAACAAATATGATATATGTCCAACAACAGGAGACATTTTGCAGACGGGATGAACCTGCTCCAGATGATGGACAGACAGATGATCAGTGTGCGTGAGGAAACTTTTGTCTGTAAGAGAAACAAGAAGCACTCGACGTGAAACAGTCGGTCTTTGTGAGAGGTTCCGATGAGCTGAAGGAGAAACTGGTTCTTCTCTGGTCCGGACGTTTCTGTCCTTTCATCACTCTTGAGACGTCTCTTTAGCCACGTCCATCAGATCACTGAACAAATCTGAAACAGAACAAAAGACAACAATTACGGGCTGAATTCGTTTAAACTGCACAGTCTTATGTTTCCTGCCAGACGTCCAAAGACAAACCGTCATCTGAGGTCCGTCGCCGATGCTTTCTGTACGTACCTCCGTCATTTCCTTTTATGCTTTGTCCTCTATCTCCTCCACTTCCTTCACTGTCTCCTCCTTCTCCTCCTCCCAGAGTTTGTCCTTCGCTCCCTCCGGCAGCACTCACTCCCTCTAGTTCGTTGAAGAGACCTTGAAATCCTGATTTCTTCTCTTTTCCCTCATCGTCGTCATCTTTCTGCAAGAACCGTGAGAAGAATCCTCCTTTGTCCTTCTCCTCCTCTTTCTCTTTCTTGTCGTCGCCTCCAAAAACAGAAAGGATTCCTCCTTTCTTCTCGTCCTCATCCTCTACACCCAGAGCGTTCAGCACTGCGTCCTCCACCATGTCTCCTGCAGAACAAACAGCCATATTGTCTCACATGAGAACCATACCTGGAGCACCGGAGGGGCGGGGCTTGTTTCAGGTGAGGTGAGAAAATATTGACACCTGACTAATAACTGAGGGAACTACTTTAAATAGCAGCAAAGGCTACAACCAGGAATGGCTCTCATTTTTTATTTATGAATTATTAAAACACTGGTGCCTATTAATTATTAATCAATCAATTCAACAATTAGGTCTTTAAAAGTTCTTTTTTTTTTCCAGCCATAACAGTGTGCTTCTATGGATGATGTCTGTCTGTGATGAAATGTGGTTCAGACATTCATGCTCGCCTCAGGATGAACTGTAATAACTTCTCTGACTTTTCATCTAGCACCACCATCAGGTCAACATGTTAATGTGTCCAACACTTTGGTTTAAGACCAAACACCTGCAGAACTGATGAGGTTCACATCAGCCTCAGCTGCTTTACTGCTAATTAGCTAATATTAGCATGCTAACATGCTAAACTAAGACGGTGAATATTGTACCTGCTAAACATCAGCATGCTAACATGCTATTGTTTAGCATTTTAGATGTTAGCAATTTTGCAAACTTCCACACTGAAGGACGAATAAAGGTTTGTCTTATCTTATTTAGCTCAAAACAGCTAGCACCATGCTAACCTGTGACTGATCCTTTGGTTTTTTTATCCTTCATTTTCAACCATCAAATGTCTTTTATTACATCACTTATTGTACTTTAATGTTATTAACTAACGAATATCTCTAGTTAAACTAGTTATGAATGTGTTTGTGTGTCAGTCGGAGCAGCAGGAAGCCAGAAGACTTTTCAGTTAAAGCTGGAAACAAAACAGTGAAACTATGATTGAAATGATTTAAAATAAACTTTGTCTCTTCTCAGAAAAACATGAAAACATCAAACCCTCACAAATCTGAATCTCCTTTTTGAACCAGATCACTTCTTAGTTTGTCTCAGAGCTGCCACCTGACGACAGGTGTGTCATGCAAATCAGGACCAAGAAATCACAGGTCAGTGTCTCCTGGACTTCTTCCTCCTTCACTCACCCGCTTTCTCCACGAGCTTCCGGGTCAGTTTGTTCAGAGCCATGTCTCCGCTGCTGTTTCTGTCTGTCAGGAGAGAGTCTGCAGTGTCTTCAGGCCGGTGGACGTCACACTGAAGCTGTCCTCGTCTCTTTCAGGCGATGCCTCTCTGGTGTCTCCTGATTGGCTGCGGGGACACAGGTGTGTCTGCGGACTGGACCGACCTGCTCCACCTGCTCTGACGCTCTGTTCAGACAAGCGGCATCTAACACCGTGAGGGGCAGCTGAAGCCCTGAGTTCTGCCTGCAGGTGTTCATGTGGCTGCACGGCAGGTCAGTCAGGTTCCAGTGACACAATGAGAAGAATGGACTGTGTGTGACGAGTCTCCTCCCTTTCTGTGACTCACCATGAAACTAGGAAACACACACCGAACTCAACAGACCAAAGTCTCATGACCCAAATGTCCAGAACTGGGAGGCTTCAGGTGTTCCAGCACAGGAACACGACACAGGTGTCATCAGCTTCACCTGTACGATCTAATCTGACGCTGTCAGCTTTACATTCATTATTGAGGCTGTTGTACTGACGCGCATCATAAGCGTGTTTGTTCTGTCATGTATGTGATCTTAAAAGTTTTCTTATTATTCTAAAAGTGTAATTACAAGAAAACAGTCTCATGTTTTTGAGGAAGGTTCTGGTTTTGGAACAAGCAGCTAACAGGAGCAGTTAACAGGAGGCGCTAACAGGAGGTGCCAACAGGAGCAGTTAACAGGAGCTGCTAACAGGGGAGGCGCTAACAGGAGCAGCCAACAGGAGGCGTTAATAGGAGGTGCTAACAGGAGCAGCCAACAGGAGGCGCTAACAGGAGCAGCTGACAGGAGCAGTTAACAGGAGGCGCTAATAGGAGGTGCTAACAGGAGCAGCCAACAGGAGGCGCTAACAGGAGGTGCTAACAGGAGCAGCTGACAGGAGCAGTTAACAGGAGGCGCTAATGGGAAGCGCTAACAGGAGCAGCTGACAGGAAGCGCTAACAGGAGCAGTTAACAGGAGGCGCTAACAGGAAGCGCTAACAGGAGCAGCTAACAGGAAGCGCTAACAGGAGCAGCCAACAGGAGGCGCTAACAGGAGCAGCTAATAGGAGGTGCTAACAGGAGCAGCTAGCGGGAAGCGCTAACAGGAGCAGCTAACAGGAGGCACTAACAGGAAGCTAACTACAGGCAGTGAGGAGGGAATACATTACGACATACAATTAGACAATAATAATATTTTTATTTTTTTCCCGAGTGCCAAGGTGCTCAGTGAAGAGCTGAGTCTTCAGTCTTTGCTTAGAGACTGAGAGCGACTCTGCAGATCGAACACGGTCACAGGGTCAGACTCGTGGGTTTGACCGTTTCATGTTGATCCATCTTCAGATGATCGTCCTGGAATCAGCTCGATTATCTGACAGTGAAGTTCTGAACCTGAATTTCTTCGTCTTTGTGTCTTTATATTTCATCATGGTCACCAAAATGAAAAGTCATATTTGAAACTGGAGACAGTTTTATTAATCATAGTTTATTATTCTCATTTAACCAATTAACATCTTGTACAGACTCAAACATGGCCGACGTTCACTGAAATCACCTTTTTAAAAAATATTTAATTTTGATTTAATTTTACCATCATACATTTAATCTGTTGAATCTGAACCTGACGTTTGTAGTGAAAGATGATAAAACAACAAAAACATCAAACTGTTGTTGGCAGAGTTTGATGATGATTCATGAATGTTCAGCAAAATACAGGAGAATTTCTAGTTTTCATATTGACTCTATCAAGCTGAACAAATTTAACCAGATGAAACATTTTCATTTTCATCATTAATATGACAACTGGTCAAATCACAAATTCTTTTATTTAAATGTAATTAAGCATTCATCATTTTTTAACATCGTCATATTCAGACGGAGGTTGGATGGATGAAGCTGAAGGTTTTTTCAGGAGTCAGGATGTGGTCTGCAGGGTTTCTAACCAAAAAGTCCTCCCACGACTTTCTTCAGATCCACTCCTGAGAAAAATGACAAATACAAAAACAGGACAAAAATTAAAAACACCACAGAAAACCTGGATCAGATGCAGATCATCAAACCGAAGATGCATCAGAAGCTTCCACACACCACAAAGAGGAAAAGCACAATGAATCTTTTGGTCTGAAGGTTTGGAGCCTCTTCTGTCCACAGAGCTCGAACTCAGATTCATTCATTGAGTCAAGCCGCTGTGAAATTTCCCTGAGTGAAATGCTGTTGTGACGAGTTCGCGGGGACGACTCACCTCCTCCTTGTCCTTCTCCTTCTCCTTCTCCTTGTCCTTCTCCTTTTTCTTCCTTCTTGTCGCCATCGAACAGTGAAGAGACCTCTTTTGCTGCCTTCTCCACCAGCTCCTTTGCAGCGTCACCTGACGTCACACCGGGACAAACAGGTGAAACATGTGACCCCTCGAGAGCCGCCCGCTCACACTAAGCCCCACCGGATGATTTCAACATCACCTGCACCGCTCGGCTATTATCATTATTATTTATCTTTTTATTATTTGCTTCTTTGCACCGAGTTAACCTTTAACGCTGATATGGAGACACCAGATTTTTAAGGTTTCAGTTGAATATCCTGTTGCTTTGTACCTGAATTATTTTGATAACAGGAAGCTCTTTTTAAAAATGTCCAAATGGTCAATTTATTACACATAATTCTCCACGTAGGTTTAAATAAGCTCTTGTTTAGAATTATTGTTTCCCTTTAGTTTAACACAGTTCTGTTGTTACAGGTTGGCTGCTACTAATGCTGCTACTCATTTTGGTCACAAGGTGGCAGCATTGAGGAAAATAATTCAGTCAAGATCATCTGTCTTTGTCTTTTGGTGGCTTGTGCTTTTACTCTGTTGTGTCAAGAAGTAGTTAAATGAGCACATTCAGTATCTGGTTCAAATACTCGCAGTGCGTATAAATACTTTAAAGAGTCAAGTCTCGGCAGCAACTGATGAAGGCACATTCCAACAACTCTTTTAAAAAGTGAAATGAATTCATATTGTAATAGTATTTTTATATTTCCTTAAAGAAAAAGTGAGGAGCAGTTTGATTTGAACAAACTGGTGTGGAGTCGTCTCTGATCGTCAGATGGTTGCTTATAATACTTCCAGTAAAAACAGCCGACGCTTCAGACGGGGAGTACAAAATATTTGGACCTAATTTGACAAAGTAAATTCACCCGAGGCTGCCGTCACCTGATGTTACCTGAACAGAACTCACACTGAAAACACAACCCGCCCGGAGATTCATACAAATGCTGTGTTTTAATGTGCAAACACTGGAGGTGACTGCAGCAAACAGCTGATCCCAACCTGAAGTTTTGATATGATCAATCCGTCCTGTGAAGAAGCTGCAATAAAACCTGGTCTTAAAAAGCTGCTCTTCATCCAGAGGTCTAACTACAGACCCACAGTATATCTAACCATCCTTAGACCATCCGAGTTGTTTCTGCACAGCATCCATTAACACTCTGTGTTTGATGAATATTATGTATTAAATTGTTCCCTCATTTTATTTAAGCTGTGAGATTCTAAAACTGGCAAACACTCAAACCTAAACACACCAATGTTTTTCTGTCTGATCTGGTATCTTGGGAGAATCTCTACTAGAATTGAAAACAAACGTCTGCAGGTGAAAGGTAAAGATCTGAATATTTCCTCCACCTTTTTAAGCCTGTTGTCGTCCGGTCACGAGGAAACAAAGACACGACTCAAACATGATCGAATCTTCACATGATGTTTTCCAGATCATACTCACCCGCTTGGTCCTGCAGGAAGTTGTTCACCAAATCTTTGGGGATGCTCATGGTTGCCTGTGTGTCGAGTGTGTTTCTGGACGGAGGAGGTTCGGTCTTATAGAGGCAGGTGATACCTCCCTGGTCTCACCCAGTTGAGGAATCAGGTGTGGCTGCAGGGCGTCACACAGGTCTGAGGCTGCAGCAGAAAAGTGAGCGTGACGACCAGCCTTTCTGTTTGCATGTAAACACACATCAGTCAGTCTGCAGGGTAGTGAGCTACTGAAGCCCTGAGCGTCGACTGCAGGCTCCACTGCAACCTGAGCAAACACAAATGTTATTAGAGCTTAACCATGTAAAATCAAATCATTAGAATAATGTCAGTGTTTGTGTGTGCGTGTGTGTTTCGGTTTCCTCCCTTCAGAAGAATTTTTAAAAGGTTGCATGACTCACTCACTCACTTTTCTTTATGTTCACATAAAGGCCCTTTGACTGGGATGTTTAGGCTGGTGAACTGATGTACAATTTCATTTATCAGACACTTTTATCCAAAGCGACGTACATGTGAGAGTAGATACAACAGAAGCAGGGATCTAGTCCGGAGAGAACGACCTGGATAAGTGTCATAAAACAAAGTTGAGGTGTGATGGGGGGGATGGAGGAGGTCGGTGCTGCCCGCCCTTCATCACACTGTTGGTTAAAACGTGTGTCCAATTAAAGACTTTTTATTTTTAGACATTTGTGTCTTGATGTGTCCCATCTTTTTAAAGTTTTTGATGATCTTTTGTTGGCTCTGTTGATTCTGTCATCCTTGTGCGTTTTCAGTCGAGCGCAGCGTCCTCAGCCGTCGCCTGCGGCACTGAAGGGACCGCTGTCATGTGGTTCAGGTCTTTCCGGTCTGAAGTTTTACTGTCAGCCTCGGGGACTCGGTGTCCTCTTCAGCGCCTCTCCCCTGGCATCGTGTTCCACTGTTAAAGGTGCAGAACCGGATCATTTGCCACCCAGATCAGCTCCGGCCTGTGTCTCTGACCTTTGACCGACCACACGGTCCATCAGGGCCACTCAGGTCTGCTGGCTTCTGGTTGTCAGTGTTGAAGCACAGAGGAGATCGTGCCTTAAAGTTTTAACCCTGCACTGGTTTTAAGTCCCGTCTTAAAACTCATGTTTATTCTGTGGCTTTTGTGTTTAATGATTCTGACATCAGGCCTCGACCAGCGGTGATTGGACGTATCTCCACGTTGTGTCTTCACAGCCTCGCCTCACATGAAAAAATGTGTTTGAAGTTTGATAATGCCTGATGGAAGGTCGCCACGGTTACGTCCTCCTCCTCCATGGGACAGTCTGTTGACTAGAAGAAGTAGATGCTGGGAGATTTTGGGTAAAAAAACTGATGTCAGTCAGCAGCAGGATTTTGAACGTGATCTTCGTCAGTTTGCCACATTCTCCTGAGGAGTTTGGGCGTCGTGGTTGATGTTATTACTCGTGTTATTACTCGTGTTTTATGACGAGGAAACGCCCGTCTGTTCAGAGCTCAACAACAATCACACAGCAGCAGATAGAAATAGCTGAGCTGCACTCAGAGAAACTGGTTTGTCTTTAGTTCTGTATTTCAGGTTTTTTTTTTTTGTAAAGTTACATCAGCCAAACCATCTGAAAACATTCATCTGTCAGTGAGATCCTGACGGCTGACATGTACTGACACAGTCAAATATCCAAACCTCACAATAATGTTAAAATTAAAAGATAGTTATTATGATGAACCAACGTTCATACAGTTTTTAGTGACTTAATAGCAACATATTTATTATATAAAGTCATTTATTACATTTGAAGTATCACAGAAAACCAAATATATAAGAAGTCATATGTGAAATCGATGTAGAATATAATGGACGTCTGCTGACATGCATCAACAACTGTAGCAGTAAAAATAATAATAATAATGTGATGAATGAATATGAAGATGTGGGAGGAGGTTTTTAATTATTCATCATGTGTCAACCAGGGTGAGGCCGTTCAGTCCATCCAGTTTTAATTACAGCTGTTTAAACCTGTTCGGCAGATTGTTTTTGATTCATCGAACATGAATCTGTGGACAGAAAGCCGCTCTGTTCAAAACGTCGCGCTGACGTCTGCTCGGATCAAATGTTTGATTCAGACAAAAGCACATAAAGCGTCACAGATTTCCTCCAGTGGAATAAACACTTCATGAATGAACTTGTGTTTAATAGATGACGGAGTTATTTGTACATGTGCATTTAGACTGAACTGAGCGTTGTGACACACGTGAATCATCATCACAATTCACAGTTTGAATAAGAAAAAAGGTTCAGCCTAGTTGTACTGAACACGAATGAGATTTCTGTCTTTGCATGTGGAGCCAAGATCATTGAATTCAAACACAGCGATCGATCAGAGGAGACGAGACCAAAATACACTTTGACCAAGCTGATGAGTGAACGGCACAGATTCGTGCTCTGAAGTAACTGGAGTGATCTCAGCTTTAGACTCAGCCCAGTGTGTGATACCGCTTTTAAACATACGATGGCAGCACTGAACCAAACAACATCATGAACTAGTTCTGTTGGACATTTAAATACAGTTCACGCTTTCTCTCTCTCTCTGTGCATCACTATCTTTGTGAGGACCAGTTTGAGTATTCACCTTGTGATCGAGGACATTTTTGGACATCGAGGACTTTTCAGTTGTCAGTTTCAAGGTTCAGACTTCATTTTAAATGTGAGGTCAGAATCAGTGGCTGGATGATGAATTTTGTCAATGAGGAGACTGAAACAGATTCAGGAAGTGCCCAGTATTCAGAAGGACACGTATGAATACCACCACAGTACAAATACAAGTAAAGAAGTAAACGTTACTGAAAGCCCACACGTCCTCTTCAAAGCTCACGCTGTCTTTTGTTCTTCTGACGTTAATATTGTTCAGATTTGTGTTGTTCTGACCGCAGAGGTCGGTCCAGACTCGACGGAGCTGCAGCTCCATGTGAGTCCAGGTCCCGTGAAGACGGTCCAGGTCTCTTGTGTCTTCACCAGGACGAGCTGCCGTGTCTCAGCTTCAGAACGAGACGCAGGAAGTCTGTCCACGGAGACTGTCGAATGAGCTCTCATACTTTTATATTTGATCCTCTGTGATGAAAACCATGAATGATGGACGGATGGTTTTGACAGTGAGACGACACCAGTGTGTCTGTGAGGTCATTTGGAAAAAGGACCATTTGTCTCTTCCTCCACTTGGACTGATCTCAGACAGACGGAGCTTTTCAGCAGATCCATTTTGAACCAGAGTGACTTTCAGTCCAGTCTCCAGTTCTACAGCCTCAAACCCCCACAATTCTTTGCTTCTGTACGTGAATCCTCTTTAGTTTCTTTCCCGTTTGTCCCCGACACCGAGCTGATGCCCAGAAACAGGAGGCAGATTTTCACTCTTCACTTAGAATCTCAATGTTTGTTTTCACATCCTCTTTCGTTTCACTCACTTTTGTCTCCCACTTTTTCTCTCTGTCTCTAAAAAGTGTTTCCTGCTGTAGAAGCAGACTGAGAGACTAAACTCTGTCGTCCATGAAGCTGCGAGTTAACGTCGCTCGTCTCTTCAGTGAAGAACTGAAACCATCAAGTTATTCGATTTATATTTAACAGTGAAGAAGAAACGAAGAGTTGCAGGCGGATTTCAACCTCATTTTTATTTCCTGTCTGTAGTTTTGTAAAAGAAAAAATCAGCTCAGTTAATATCAGCAACTCAGTGAGTGATGTGTGTGTGTGTGTGTGTGTGTGTGTGTGTGTGAATTACAGGATGAATCATTAGTTGATGTGAGTGTTTTCTAGTGTTTTAAGTGTCAGTCAAGCGACATGCATTTAAAAGGCTTCAGGTGTCTGTCTGTCGGGGGCGGGGTCAGCCTGGTGATTGACATGAGGGGCGGGGCTTGTAGGACACTTGTGGTATCAAATGTGAACGCTCGGCCTGGGTGATGTCATCCCACACCGACCAATCAGCTGAGAGTATGGATGCATAAAACCTGATTACATTTGTCTCTGAGTGTTTAAAACTGACATCAGTGTGTGTGTACGACGAGTTTGATGTAACCATGGCAACAGAAGGAAGATGAGGATGGTTTCTGTTGGTTAATGAGATCAAATTAATTTAAGGTTAGGGAGGATCAGAGGTCAGAGGTCAAAAGGTTGAGCAACAGCTAAAATGTAAAGGTTCCTTTTCTCCCGTTCATCATTGGACAGGAAGGAAGAGGACGTGACCGCAGGTCGGCGAGGACGAGAGTCTGAGAGAGAGAGAGAGAGAAGACAACATGAAGCCAATTAAATTACCAAGAATTTAACAAGTGTGAACAGAAAATATCACATTTCACATTCTCATCATTCAAAGAGAATTTTTAACCTTTTATCTTTTATCTCCAAATTTGTGGCTTCATGTCCAGATAAATCATCCATAATTTTACCGCCCAAGAGTAAAAAAACATCCGAGAGGAAGGTTCGTATTGACCCACAACCCGACAAAAATATGACAACGAGAGAAGGAAGCGACTGAATGATTGTGGTGTGAATGCTGGACGTTGAAAAGCCGACGCTAAGCCGCGCTGCTGCCTTTCAGAAAGCGACGAGCTCGTCTCGATCAGCTGCGTCTCCGCCTGCAGCTCATGTCGATCTGAGCGACTCCTGCTTCAGTTCGTTTAACAGGGACGAAGCTGAGCCGCTGTCGGACGTGGGAAATAGAACAAGTTAAAAAAAAGTCCCTTTTTCTGTTTTGCTGCTTAAATGTCTGGTCTCAGGTAACTCTGGAGTCTTCAGGGCCGTCAATGAACTCCTGTCACGTGTTCGTCCCTTCGCTCCCATAGATTCATTGGGTGAAAGAGCTTTTTTCTGTGTTTTGAAGAAAAAATGAATTAGAAAGCCTCCAAACTGTGAGAGGGAGAGGAAACATTTCAAGAAGAGTTTACACAGTTTGACAAACCCACTGATATGTTGGTGAAGAGTTTAAAGTCAGACGAGATGCTAAAGTTTTAAAATCCTTCATTCCATTTGTAAAAGCAAAGCAGTGGACGGCCGTGTCCTCCACGTCAGGCAAACTGCTCTGTGAGCCGCTTCACACCAAACCGAACAGACTCATGTGTCACGCTCTTTCTTCCTGTTTGATCACATCTACTGAACAAAACTGAAACAGGTTGTTTTCTCACCTACTGCTCAGCCTGTTCGCTCTGTTCTCCCCCGGCTTCTGTTTTTGGGGCGTCAGCCTGCAGGAGAGACACAGCAGAGATCACATGACCGCCACCAACCATCCATCATCCATCATCCATCATCCATCCATCATCCATCCATCCATCCATCATCCATCCATCCATCATCTATCATCCATCCATCCATCCATCCATCCATCATCCATCCATCCATCCAACCATCCATCATCCATCATCCATCCATCATCCATCCATGAAGCTACATTTCTCCCACAACAACAGTTATTGGTCACTCAGGTGTTGAATGAAAAATGGCTGCAGCCCATTAAAGTGTTCCAGTCACCAGGATGTGTGATGGTGTTAAATTACATCTTCAGATGCTGCAGATCCACAGTGAATAACTGGACCTTCAGTTAATATTATTTCTATAAAACAGGTTTTATGTTTCCAACAAAAACAAATCATCGTTTCTGATGCTACAACTTTCAGTTCTGTTTCCATCTGAAGACAAACGAAACACTTCACAATATGTGTGTTTTCTTTTGGGTGAAAAGTAAAACTCAGAAATAGAGAAAATCATTCAGCAGTTTGTTTGTCTCTAGATTTCAATGGTTCATCATGTCCGACTGCTCATTTGCTTTGGGAGACGTGTAACTTCATATCTGTACAATGGTGCAGGACAAAACCACAGGAGAGCGCCCCCTATGCAGAAACATGTCTGTTCAGATGGGCGGGCTGAAGCCGAGGATGAGCTGAGCTGAAGGAAACGGCCATGTTAGTCTTGTTAATGTTGTTGCTATGTTAATTGTTCAGGTTGGACTGAATCCTGCGAACGACAGGAAACATTTCTACAACCCAAACACTATTTCCAACCTAATCTTTATTTGTCTCGTCAGGACGTGGAGAGAACACGTGTCCGTATGATCATGATAACGTACACAAACATAACTATAAACTGTCGTGACGGCGTCGAACATCAAATGGATTTTAGCAGCATCTCAGCAGCTTCCTCCTCCTCCCTCTTCATGCTCTGTTGGTTTTATAGAGGTTCGAGTGGAACCATCATCACACGCTGACACCAGCAGCTCTGCGGTCATGTGATCGGAGGAGGACGCTGAACGGCCTCTGGACTTAGTCTGGATGTTTTGGGGTTTGAGCCTCACGGAATCACATGTTGTATTCCAGATGATGACGGAGCCGTCACAGATTCCAAGATCACACTGTGTTTATTCGCTGCTTTGTTTCAGTCAGTTATGATTGAAGCAGCTGGTAAATGACTTGTCACAACAATAATAAAATAATGAGAAACTAATCTGATGTTTTAAAGTAAAAAGTACTTAATAACTAAGGACACTCAAGTACTGGACCTAAGTTTGAGGTTACTGCAGTATTTCCATTCTATGATACTTTCTACTTGTACTCCACAACATATAAGAGGCAAATATTGTACTTTTTACTTGTCTGACTACTTTAGTTACTTTTCAGATTAAAACTCATTAACCTGCAATGAAAATATATATTATTAAGGACTAAATCTCCAAATATTAAATCATCACTATTATTTATGGCTTCTTTTGAACTGGTGTTTTTAAGAGTTATACAATTATTATCATTATTATTATTATTATGACAACTACTCATTTCCATCACACAAACATCATGATTCATGCAAATGTCCCTGGAGTTTCCTTCTAATGACTTTCTCATGATTTTCCTCTAAATGAAGCAGAAAAGCAGCAGAAATGTCAGATTTAACAATTAAAGACTGTTAAAGTCCAATCAGCCAATGAGCTTCATGCCATGCAATCCCCCGACCAGTCAAACACCTCCTCAGCCACTGGTCCCGCCTCCTCCTGCTCTCGGCCAATCACCACAGACAAAAAAAGCACAGATTTTAATGTTAAAGCTGTTGAATTAAATATTTTTTCTATTTTGTCTTTTAGGCCGCACATATTTATGAGGCAGCAGATTTTCTGAACAAAGTGAAAATAACTGCAAGTAAATACATTTCATTAAATTCATGAAAGCCATTTTTAGACTTTCTTGTTTACATTATCAAAACCTGCATCAGCTCTTTAATCAGAACAATATTCTGATCCTCTGTTAATAAAAACACATCTAATGAAACCTCAAATAAAAAAATATTAAAATTAACATTTTAATATTGAAACAAACACAAAATATTTTTAAAATGATATTAATCACTGACCAATTCAACTAAAAACTAAAGTAATAAAATACATAAAGCCTGATGTTAAAACTATTATTTACATATAGACCGCATCAATTAAACTGACGTCACTGTGACATCACTCACCGCGCTGACCAATCCGCTCGCCACCACTGCACTCTCCACCCCCTCCACCGTCGCCTGAGCGACCTCATTGGCCCCGGCAACCGTGGTCTCAGCAACGACGTTGGCTTGTTCGTTCGTCTTCTGGGCGACTGGACGACAGGAAACAGGAAACAGGAAGAAGACCCAAAACAATGGTGAACATCACATGTGACATGTTATCACGTCCGTCCTCTGCAGGACCTGCTACATTGTTAAGGAAATTTCAAAAATGATGTGATGAATAATGTAATACTATAAATAATGTTATATTAATATTATAATATACTTTATAAATTTATTCTGTTATTGAAAGATTTTTTATCTTTTTCACTCCCAATGAGGAAGCATTCAAACCGTGACATGAATGTGTTTGTCTGCTGAAGCCGAAGGAGCCGAAGGAGCCGAAGGAGTGCGAGGACGAGTTTTCTTCAAATGAAGGAACTTGGACACAACGTGTCGTCTGAGACAGCGAAACATTCACCTGTGTTAACGCCGGTCACGACTCCCTCCATCGTCTTGTTTCCTAGAAAACAGAGAAAAAAAACACAGAATCTGAAAATCAGAATCTTTAAACGTGATTATGGAGCAGCTCCGGGTCGAAGCGACGACCTCTGAATGAAGATTCCCCTGTTTGATCAGGACTCTTTGATGACATGTTGTTTAAACTGCTCCAAACATTTCCTCCATGTTTACTTCATGAATTCAGTCCATTTCCTTCCATCAGAGTCTTTAACTCATCACTAATTTCATCCTGTTCTGCTCCCAGTTAAACTGCTCATGATGAAACTTCCTGTGTATCACTGACTGAAGTCAGACTCGTGTGGACACACGATCAGGTTCAGGTGGTTTCAGCCCCTCGGGGTTTTTCCCGTCGACTGTTTTCACGGCGGCTGGAATGAAAGAGGCTCCGATCGGGAGTTCACTGCGGTTTTTTAATGTAGGAAATGAAAGAAAAACCAGATGAGTCAAATAAAGGAGCTGGAACCGGCAGCTGGACCAAAGAGCAGCTGCTCAGTTTGAGTCTGACCTGGTTTCCTGCTCAAACAGCCGCTCTCTCACTGACTTATTCATGTCGCCCAGTTTCCAGCAGGCGGAGGTGGAACAAGGGCTGAAGGTGGAGAAACACTCTGCTCCAACTAAGTGTCCTGCATTCATAGGTTTAAATAAGTACAAAACTAGTGGCATCAAAATGTACTTCAAGTACCAAAAGTAAAAGTACTCATTATGCAGAATGACCCATTTTAGACTAATATATAATTAATTATTGGATTCTAATTATTGACGCATTCATGTGTTCATCACGTTAATGTTGCAGCTGGTGAAGGTTGAGCTGATTTAAATGACTTAAACTGCCGGTAATTCAATCTATAATAATACGTCATCCTTTATTAACTGATTCATATTTTGTCTGTTAAACCTGCAAATTAGTAACTAATGTTCAAAGTTGTTGGAATGAAAAGTAAATATTTGCCTACAAATTGTAGTAGAAGTAACTTAATCATCACAACTGATCAAGTGATGTTGTTATATTTAAAAGTGACCAGTAACTAAAGCTGTCAAATAAATGTAGTGGAGTAGAAGTATAAGTAAGTAAGTACTTATGTACTTAGTTACTTTCCACCACTGACACGAGACATCAGCCGTGGTCGACATGAAGCCTCCTCTCAGCTTCTCTTCGTCTTTATTTGCGACTCTCCAGGTTTGTGTCCATGTTTCATTTCGGCGGAGACGGTCTCGTGGACGTCGGAGGACGAGGGCTTGTTGTTTGGTCCAGATCCAGATTCAGAGTGAGCTTCTGTGTCGGTGGGCGTCTCAGACATGTGACAGATCAGAGTGAACGGACTCTTTGTCTGAGCGAACACATTCAGTGTCTGCAGAGACGACAGAGACAAACAGACTGAAGCTCTGACGTCTCACCAGTTACAGGAAGGCGGCATAAAGAGATGTGATCCATATTTAATGAGCCTCAGCTCCTCTAATGGACTTTTCTGTCTCTGAGAAGCAGGACGGTGCGTCGCTGCTGCTCGTCTCTTGGAATCGATAAACAGTTTGCGTGGTTTCATCTGTTCTGAGTCTGAAACGTCCTGAAGTGATGGTTAGTTCACGCGTCTGTGAAGAGAGCAGGAAAGTCAGATTGAACCAGTTTAATGACGAACTCTGAGCTGAAACATAAATAAAAACTTAAA
>JAFREQ010000090.1:3090000-3210000 GCA_025331565.1 Holacanthus passer | reverse complement strand
CAGCTCAGTGCGTGTGTGTGTGTGTGTGTGTGTGTGTGTGTGTGTGTGTGTCTTTACTGCGGATCAAACGAGATGATAGAGAGGAAACAGTCACACACACGTCGGACAGCAGCTGGTTCCAGAGGACGGTCTGAACATCGTCTCAACCCGACACGTTAAACCTTGAAACACTTTATACAAACGAAAGCTGAGCTGAAGCTCGGTCCAGGACGAAGGACAGACAGAGGACATGTGGGACATCGTCTCACTGTTAGATCTAACGTGTTACAGAGTGAGACACTTATTGAAGACCTTGGCATAACTTTAATGTTACATATATGGGGAAGAGCGCCATCTGCTGGCTGTTTCCTGTAGCTGCTGAAAGAACACTAAAGATGAACTGTTGCCGTCTACAGTCAGAAACAAAGTTCACGTTCGGCTAATGTTATTGTTAACGTTTGTTTACATTAGCTTTTTATCCCTAAATCGATCATTAACTCGCTTCAAGTCACTCTTTGGTGTGTTTTTTTTTTAATATTTATTTTTTGTTATGATTTGCATTTCACAATGATGATGGTGAACGACTGGCAGGTGACGGCTGACGTAGCTACAAGCGCTGTCCTCCACAGAACGTTCCACCGTCTCGGTTCCACATTTGGCTCAGATATATTGACATTCTTTCATATTACAACATTCAAAGTTGTTTATTCATTTATCCCCAGAACTTTAACTGGGAGTGTTGAGACGTATTCATTTTACAAATGTGTCTCTCTTCTTGAAAACTGATCCAGTCTGGATCCTGTTTAGTGACACAATGATTTTACGGAGCCTTCAGAAACACGAACATCGACTCGTCTCCAGCTCTGAAAGAACAACAGGATACAGGAGCTGTGATCGACAGCGTGGAGCTGAAACACCGGGCTCAAACCAAATGTGAGCTCAGTCCTGTAAAATGTGTGAGATTTAAAGGTTTAGAAAAAGAAGTGAAGCTGAAACGTGTTCGAACAGCTGCTTCAGACGTTGGAGTGTCAGGTTCTCAGAGGATCTCAGGACGGTGCAACTCGCTCCAGATCACCTCTGTGAGGAATCCAACACCTGTCTGCTAATTAACAGTTGCAGTGTTTTAATGAGGGTGGTGTGTGTGTGTGTGTGTGTGTGTGTGTGCGTCACATGTCTGCCTCTGTAATCACTTTGGTTTCATCACAGCGGTGACATGAACATTTCTGCAAACCCAGCAACACCAAACTTTAAGAGAAGGTCTTCAGGTCGACCTCCATCAGAGACACTTTGGTTTTCAGCTCTGTGTGTGTGTGTGTGTGTGTGTGTGTGTGTGTGAGATAAACTCTGCACTGGTTGGACGGTTGTTTTCTGAGGGAGCCGCCGTATCATGTGATGTAGCCGTTCATTTCCTGTTGCACACTTTGCACAGAATATCTGTTTTCATCACACGCCGTTGAAACAGTTTCAACACAATAACGGCGCCTGAGCGATCTGTGTTTGTGCTGGAAACAAACGCTGGAGCACAACGAGGTCCTGAAGTCATCTGTGTCAGTTAACTGCTGAAGTGGAAATCCTCAATAAGCCAGAGCGCTTTGGCGTTGGGTGAGATCAGGGAGAGCAGCGGTGTGACGAGGGGCCCCAGGCGGCATCTCCCTACAACCAAGGGCCTCCCAGGGGCCCCTGCTCCTGCCCCCAGCACCCCTCCATCCATGTCAGTGGAGAACGGCACCAGAGGCCATGAGGCGAAATGAGAAACACTGACTTTACTGTCCCGTGCAAGAAGCTGATCAGGACCGACGTGGAGGAACTGAGAGACCAAGTCGGTTTTACTCGTGTAGCCAAAGCGCCTCGAACGTCCGCTGTGCACTCGTGTAAAATGAAAGTGAGACTTTGTGACTTCGCTTTTGTGTAGAAGCTGCTGCTCAGGGTCAACATGGAGGATCTGAATCTTGTCACCTACAACAACGACAATTACCGCTGGAAGAAATTCACCAGCTCCCTCTATGTCAGGTTCCCAGGACTCCTCCTCCCCGACCGGTGCCTCCTGCCACCAGAGCGCCCCCTGCTGCTCCAGGCTGGCCGGCAGCAGAGAGGCACGAGGAGGGCCAGCCCCCGAGCTCGATGCCCGGCCGCGTGGCGTCTCGGTGCGGGACGTCTGGTCTAAACAGAGGAGAACTGTTGTTGGTTGGATTTTGTCTGTGGTTATGATTGTATCTTTTTTTTTCAATACAAAATATTGTGGAAAAAAAATGTTCAGACTTCCAGCTGCAGATTCATGTAAATGTGAACCAGGTCACAAGACTTTGAACTATTAAACTTGAAGTGTCTGCTTCTCTGTGCTTCTTCAGCAGGACTCTCTCAGGGACACAGCTGAGGTTGATGAGCTGACTGAACCTCCGTCGCTTCGTCCCTCTGCTCTGGTTTGGTGGATTGATGCTGAGCCGTTCCTCAGTTGTCCTTTTTCACTGTTCATGGATTCGAACCTTGAGCTGTTTCAGGTTTAATTCACAGTTCAGCCCCGTCAGTCTCTCTGCACACAGACGAGCGGCTGTTTCTGTCTTCGTGGGGATTTTTTCCACGTATTAAGTAAAGGTAGTAGTTTTGATGGTTCGGGAAACGAGAGAAAACCCGTCTGTGAAGCCAAGACTTGAGGAGGACAGATTGTAAAAGTCTTTGGTCTCTTTTTGACAGAAGCACTGAGTGGATCTGATTGACTGGAGAAAAGGTGAAATACATCTTAACATGTTTGAGGTCCAGTTCAGCTGGGGCTTTGAAGCAAACTCCATTCAAAGCCCCAGAAACAGCTGATAAGTGTCTCTTCAGATTATTTTGTCAAACTACCTGTTTCTCGCTTCCTGGGGACATTTTAAATGTGTAATGTGTTGTAGCTGTCAGCAGATGGCGCTCTTTTATCCTTCAAAGGACAGACAGAAGTCAGTTTGCTGAGATATGTATTTACACATTTAACTAGTGGCCATTATATGAAAAGAAAGAACATTTTACAGTTTATTTACATGACCTGTAAGGCATTATGAAAAAAACTGTACACTGAAATCTGACAGGGAAACAATAAAACACACAAAACAAAAAAGCTAAATGAATTTACATGAAAGTAAAAAATGTTGGAACTTAAATACAATGAATACATGGAGGGAAATCTCACATTAATCTCGTCTTCTTTCTGCAGCTGCGTGAACATTTCATCAATAATCTGGAGTGAGGAGAGACGAGGGAACGTTAAAGCAACCTGCCGAGGATTCTGGGTAAATACACTGAATCACTGTTGAAGGATCTCCTGCACAAACCAAAACCATATTGCACTTTTATCTTCCAAACTGAAGAGTCTAAAAGAGTGAACATGAGCACAAACACACAGATCAGATCCTCTTTCATCTTCAACACATCACGTTACTGATGCTTCAGTTTGTCCAGTCAGAACGAGCCGGATCAGCGTCGACCACTGATACAGAGTCTGAAAACATCAAAATCTCTTTCCTTGTGTGTTTAATTCATAATGTGCTCAGTGGTCGAACACTGACAATTGAATGTGTCTGAGCTTTTAGTTTAAATGAACAGTTATGGTAAAAACTGTTTCAGGAACCTTCCAACAGACAATAAATGGATTCTCAGAGAAACTGAATGAACTGACAAACGTTCATATAGTGTTTGTGTACATTAATACTGGAACAAAACTGTAACACACAACAGGATTACGACAAAGTTAAACTTGATTTTGGTCAAAATCAATGTTAAATCAAACACTGTTTGCTATTAAAATTGGGGGTTGGTTTGAAAACACTGCAAACTGTTTTCAGACGGAGGATCTCGTCTCGGGATCCGTCAAGCTGGAACAAACCAGGCCGCTGACAGTTAAAGTAGGAAATAAGTATAAAAGTCAGGAAGTTAAACTTGTGTCACCCCAAACTCACAGATGTGTTGAAAACAGGGATTCAAACGTGTTTTCAAACATGAACGACACATTGGTCACATGACTCCACCTGGTTTGTGTAAGGACACCAGAGCTTCGTCACTGAAGTGATAAAGATTTAAGATGGATCAACAGAAACCTGCTCAATTGTCAGTGGGAATCTATCACCTGCAAACTGACACTGCAACAATGAGAGATTCCCTTAATGGGAACAGATTTCAACTGTTTCTCTGCGTCGCTGCTCTCAGTTTCATTAGTGTAGCTCATGTTTACAAAGTGCTCATTTCTTTCATCTGATTCATCACGGAGGAAACAGAAGTGTGTGTGTTTCAGAGTGTGAACTTATTGCTGATGGTAACGACGGTCACCTTGAAAAGCTGCGAGCTCTGTGATTCAATGTGAGTGAAAACATGATTTCAACGTTTCGCTTGAAGAGCATCCATTTATTCTGTGACTTCACAGTCAGTAACTGTATGAGTGACTCACTCTGAAACATTCAGCTAGAATCTGACTCAGTTCCCAGCCCTGTCTTTTATTGTCCAGTGGTTCATTAACAGTTTGGTCTGGTTTTATTTTGAAAACCAACAACACTTCCTCAGGTATCTTCCTAAATAGCTGAGAACGAGGCTGTGTTTTAGTGTGAAATGAGAAGTTAAAGGAGTTTCTGTAGTTTTCACACTGAACCAACAAAAAGCAGCTTGAAGCTAAAAAGGATCTACGTGTCACCTCCACTGACTCTCGGAGTGATTCAACGAACACAGCGAACAATCAACAACCTGCACACATGGAAACTGGCTCCCGGCTGCTTCATGAACAACAACAAACCACTACTGCTGATTCTACTGGAGTCATTAGGTGCAACACTGGTACGATGCAGAAAAACTGAGCAGAGAAGAAGCAACCTGGAGGAAAAGGTGAACGGAGAGATGTTGTTTATCTCTTATTGATCAGTGTCTTTGCTCAAACTCTTTTCTTAATGTGACCATTTCCATTTTCTCTCTACACGGCAGCAGTGACACGACCTACGTTTGGATCATCACACATTCGACTCGCTTTCTTTTCTACTGCAGCGTGTGACGTCTTTTCTTTTCTGGTCTGGCAACAATCATCTCATGCCAATAACTTGTTTCACTAAAAAATAGACAACACTACAGAGCTGTGGAAAGTCTTCATCTGTGTGTGTGTGTGTGTGTGTGTGTGAGATGGAGGTGCAGCTTACATTTATAGTGTGTGGTAAATCAAAGGAGTGTTGAACACAAAGTGTACAGAGGTGATGGAAAGCACTTGAACAGGACCTGACGGGCGACGTCCTCTCCAGGTTTCAAACATTCATGGAATGACTCGGGGCTTCTGTCACAGACAGACGTGTTGGATGTCTCGTTACAGAGCTTCTGCTTTTGTTAGAATTCATCTCAATCATCGCTTATTTTCTCAATTAATGGATTCATATTCTGTTAATCAGCTGATTGCTTCAGCTCTAAAACAATTAATCTGCGACTAATCTAACAATTAATTGTTTTTAAGTAAAAAAGCCAAATATGTGCTGGTTTCTTTTCTCTCGTGTGACAGGAAACTGAACACTGGTCGAACAAAACAGCATGAAGTCTGGAGAGGTTTTCATTTGTCTGACCATCCGTCCAAAATTCACTCATCACAGTAATATAATAGAAAGAAAACGTCACATTTAAGAAGTTGGATTCAGAGAATGTTTGAGTCGCAATCAATCATTTATCAAAATGGCCGTCGGTCATGAACTGATTTACTGGCCGTTGTTGAGTTTCGTGTCTGATGAGGTGAGGTCAGCAGCAGACTCTCAACAAAACATTACAACAGCAGAGGAAAGTTCAGTTTTCGTTTAAAAATCTGAAGAGGACGATGTTCAGGTGTTCACGTGTTAAAATGAGATATAGAAACAATCTCTGGGGTCAACTGAGTAAAAACTTTCAGTAAAAAGAATTGTTCATTAATATAATCTGATTTCTCTTTGCAATTTCACAGATAATGAAACCAAAAGTTCTGCTGCAAGAATTAAAAGCTTCATTTGTCGTTTATCTAATCTGCTCTAACTGGAAATCTTGGTCGTCAAGTTTAAAGGAAACAATGAGTCACTTAATGTCCCGTGAATTTAGTTTGAAAGTTTCTTGCACCTCTGAAAGCCAGTGTTCACGATGCAGCTCCAGCGCTGCCTTTATAAAGTGCTCAGAGTAAATCTGGATCCTGGAACACCGACTGAAAACTGCCACACGTTACATTTACAGCTCCTCCTCATTCACTGTCGCTCAAAGTGGTTCCACAAGATATTTACGGATCATTTTGACCCAAACGACATTACGAGAAGCTGAAATCGTTTTTAGCTCCTTTCGATGTGAATCCATTTTTCATGAATTCATGCTGACGAATCACCAGCAGAGGTAACTGTGATAAACAGGACACAGACCAGAATCTACCAGCTCTTTTCTTTTTTACTCTAAAACATCTAAAAATCTCACAGTGACAGTGAATTTCTATATTCACCATCACACAAACGGTTTCATTTTTATATTCAGGATAACATTTTAAATTATTTAACACATGTAGAAAAGTCTTCTTGAGCCCAGCGGAACATGAAATAATTAATTTCCCGTAAAAACATCAAAATCACAAAATCTTTAGTCAAAGTCTGCTTGTACTTAATGAGAATCACTGATGAGATGTGTATTATTTGATTCATGATTAGAAAGATTACTTTCTACGAAATCATCCCATTTCCAGAAGCTTTTTTTGTTTTGTTTTTGAACTTTCCATGTTTGTTTGTTTGTTTGTTTTTTACCTACATGTGAAAATCTGAAAAAGCTAGAAGGTTAAAGTTGGAGGCTAATTTCTCAGCTACAACCAGGATATTAGCATCAGCCATGCTACCGCAGACCCCCGTCGTTTCAGATCCAGACGCCTGGTTCAAGCTGAAATGCAGCTAATTAATCATAAAAAACAAACAAACAAGGACCTACATTAAAAACTAAACCACAGAGGTCATTTTGTAGCCGTTAGAAAATCATTAGCACCGAAAATTAGAATTGGAGTCTTTGAGGGCGTAATGCTCGGTGTTAGTGGTGTTTGAGTCCCAACATGGAAGCAGAATGACAACAAGCTGAGTTTTCCCTCCCAGCCGGCCGCAGAACCAACACATAACATTATCTGAAAGTCAGTTTCAATGTTCCAGCCATTGTAGGCTGCCAAAATAGTGACAGTGCCCAAACAACCAGGCGCTTTTCCAACGAATAATCTGTCTGCTGAAATACTGACAATGGCTGAGGTTCAGAGTTAACCAACCACTTTTGTTTCCCGCTCCGGTTCCAACAGATTCTCAGGAAACGCCGTCTCCTGACCGGAGGCACCAGCTGAGCGCTCATCTCGGCTCCGCCCGCGTAGTTCGAGGGTCGTTCGGCCCCTGACGTCAGCTTCCGCCCGCACGGCCGCCGTGTTCGCTTCAAGCTCCGCAGCCGAGTCTCTGAGGTGAGAGCGGAGCTTCAGGCTGCGCAGCTTCAAGCTTCGCGGCCTCTGTTACGAGCTGAGACGCTGACGTGGCGAGCTGACATTTACCTCTGATGTTCGTGACGTTCGTGGCCCAGTTGAAATTAAAAGAAAGTTGGTATTAGCGTCGAGGTTAGCTAGTGTTAGCTTCTCAAAGCCGGGCTGGTGTTTTTGTCCATCTCTTTATTTCCATCCTTCATCAATGCAGAAAACACCTGAGAGAAAACAGAGAAGATTAATCCTCAATACTTTTCATTCTAAACAATGTTATTGTGATTCAGGACATCAGAGCATCCAGACACACGTTCGCTAACGTTGCCCTGAAGTCGGAGTGCGACGCTGACCTGAGCCCAGCGGCGGTTTCTGCTGATCATGTGTGTGTTGGCCATGGCGGTGAAGAGCGTGTGTGACTGCAGGTCCTCCGGCAGGCGGGTCAGGAACTGAGCGATGTGGATGAAGTCCATCTGGAGCAGGATGTCCTCGAACAGACGCAGGATACCCAGCCCCGTCCGAAACAAGCTCTCCTCCCCGTCCCGACAGAACACGTCCCAGACCCGACACGCCACGTCCAGAGGGAGGGACTTACTGTACAGGGTGAAGATCCTGCACAGAGACACACAAACATGCTGTGTAAAACATGGAAATGTATGAAAACAGCTCTCCGCTCTTTGTACATTCATGGCTCATTTTTTACTTCACTTTGTGATGTAACAAAGCTTTTCAGATATTTCAGTTTTATTTTTAATACTTTACCATCTCTGTGAATCAATGTTTCCATGTTATCGGGTCTCTGCTTTCAACTTAGTGAGAACAATCTTAATATTAACATTTCCACTGCATGGTTCGACTCGACTCGCTTTTGTTTCCTGGTCCTTTTCTCGATTTCATTTTCTCATCGTAGGCACGATTCTTAGCTGATGGTCATGCACTTTGTCAGCTGACGCACGAGCTGTTCTGTGCAGTGGAAACACGACTTTCCTGATAGGAATGAGGGCAAAAACTGCATAAGTAAGATCTAAGCTGTAATAAACTGAAGCATCCTTTAAATGATGTTTAATGCTGCCACATTGAAGTGCTTCTAAGCTATGAACAAATTTGAGTGGAGTAATGGTCGTTGTAGTTCATGGACACTCTTTTCCTTAATCCAGAACTGTATTTAATTTGGGGAGTCACTGACCTCTTATCTGAACATTGTGTGTGTTGGAAATACAATGGAGTGTTCAATGACTCACCAGTCGATCAGATAGAGGTCAGGGGTCAGGTTGTTGGTCTGGAAGTGGCTGAAGAGACGAGGAAGATTCTCTTCAAAGAAAACCTCAAAGGCTGCAAAATACTTTAACATCTGACACAGACAGAGAGACGGAATGAAGGAGGAGTCAAAAGTAAAGAGAGTAAACATGAATAACTATTAGTGTAGAACCCTGATTCCAAAGAATCAGGAAAATTATGTAAAACATAATGTGATCATTGTCTGATCCTTTCTGACATGAACTCAACTGAAAACAGCACAAAGTCAATATATTTAATGTTTGATCATCGACTTCATTGATTTCTGTAAATATCTGCTTCTTCTGAATTTGATGCAGCAACATGTTTCTAACAAAAGACTGTGAAAGTTGTGGACTGATCCAAAAACACCTGTTTGGATCCTTCCACAGGTAAACAGGTTCATTGGTAACAGGTGATAGGATCATGATTGGGTCTGAAAGGTTCATCCTGGAAAGACTCAGGATGGAGAGAGGTTCAACACTTTGAGAACACATGGTTGGATGAAGGAGATTAATACATGGACTCAGGAACAACTTCAGGAAACTGATGTCAGGAAACAGTTTGATTGAAAATCAAATCAATCAAATTCTGGATTTATTTACACAGTGTGCAACATTTTTGGAATCAGGGTTGCATCCCCGTGTGTGTGTGTGTGTGTGTGTGTGTGTGTTTACCAGTTCGTGGTCGACTCTGAAGAAGGCCATCTGACAAGGCTTATTGAGCAGGTTGGCGAAGGTGATGAAGGCTTCGGCCTCCTCCAGGTTGAGGATGAGCACAGCAGCGATGAATGACATGCCCTGAACCTGAAACACCACCAACAGGTCAGCAGGAAGCTGTGTGTGTGAATTAATGTGTAGCTGATGATTCTCATTACACTGCGTCAATAAAATCATCGACACACCTGCACCTGAGTAAAAGCCAATACTGTTTCTATTAATGACATGCACCTGTCGTAGGCTGCTTCTGACTTTGTCCTCTTTCTTTCATACCAGTTGTTAACAAAACACATGGTTTATCTTTTCACTTTGAAAGAAACCCATCTGTCTTGTGTCAATTTCTTCCTCACTGAATCTGCAGAAAGAAAAAAAATTCCAGCCCAACTGGCTTCTAACTGAGAGTCAAAGCTGTAGAGACGTATCGTGACCATCATGCTGAATTTAATATAAGTTGGGCTACGTATTGAACCACAAGGCTTCTTCCAGTTGGCATCGAATGTCTGGTCAGATTTATAACATGGTTTGCTTATTATTCAATTACAAACTTGCTGATTCAAATGACTATTTTCCTGATTTTTATGATATTTAAGCGAAGGTTCCTGCGTGGCTACTTGTTTTACGTAATGTTTAACATTTGATACTTTTGTCCTGATCAAACTCAAAACCAAAGTTTCAAAAACACTTACCAACTAACTGCTGTCTCCTATGTTCTAGATCTCAGCTTGCTCTATATTTATATTTCAAAAAGGAAAGACTTTGAAAATAATATAATATAATTTTGGGATCAGTACCAAAGCTCAGGTCTTGTATCAGCATTAGCTTGTAACAATATCCAGCCACAAATATTAGACACTAAATGTCACATTGTGAAGAGACGACATGAATAAACATTTGAAACCTGCAGGATCAAATCTCCAATAGATGCCAATAAAATTAATTCTGTCTGTGAACGACTAAACATCAACTATTATCGTTTTGAGGTGGAAGAACTCACATAGCCGATGTCAGGTCTGTAACAGGTGTACGCCCCAAGTACACTGTGGAGGAGGTCGTGGTAGGGACCGCCCTGAGAGAGAGAGAGAGAGAGAGAGAGAGAGAGAGAGAGAGAGAGAGAGAGAGAGAGAGAGAGAGAGAGAGAGAGAGAGAGAGAGAGAGAGAGAGAGAGAGAGAGAGAGAGAGAGAGAGAGAGAGAGGAGAGAGAGGGAGAGAGGGAGAGAGGGAGAGAGAGAGAGAGAGAACATTCAGAAAAACAGAGTCCAGGTAGACGAAGATGAAAACTAAACATTAAAAGAGAAGGAAGTGATCAGGGAAATTATTGGCAATTCACTGCTGCAAACTTGCAAGCGGTCTCCCAACTATTATCTGCTTACACCTTCCGTTAGTGGCAGATATTTCTTTTGTGAAGTTCTAAACCTAAACGCTCCTCAGTGATATAAAATACAGGAGCACACACACACCGCTGGTGTGTTACCTTCTGGAAGATGAAGAGCGAAGGGAAGGTTCTGGAAATGTCCAGTTTGATGAGGTCCAGACTGGACTCTCTGTCAGCCAGAGACGTCCCCTCTGAGAGAAAAACATGAGAGAACAGATTCAACGTGTGATTTCAGTTTTGATGGCGGTTTGTGTTTTGAACTTTTATTTCATGGTACATTTTGAGCTTTTGGAGTTCAGACTGCCGGGTCGTACCGCTCTCGCTGTCGTTGACTGAACTGGTTTCACTGTAACTCCTCCACTTCTCTTTGGCTCTGGACAGGAAGATCTCGTACAGCTCTGCACAAACACAAGGCAAAAACACGTGTTAGCTTACAATCTAACGGAGTGAGTCATTCAGCTCAGCTCTGACTGCTCTGCAGCACCACACAGAAAAACAACCAGAAACCAGGTCTGAACTTTGACAGGTGGCACAGGAAGGCCAACAGTAGAATTCCTCAACCACATTATCACAAATACACATTTAAAATTTATATTTTTCTTTTGTCATGAAGAGACCAAACTTATGCTGACCCAGAAACCTGTTCCTCCCTGAAGAGTATTTGCAAACTGCCAGATGTTTGGATATACACGTCTATATGTTGTACCTGGTGTGATGTTGAGCTCGTTGCCGATGGCGAGGCTCCACACTCTTCCTCTGACACTGGGAGGAAGTCCCTGCCACCAGAGCTCCCTGACCCGCCTCGTCCCCTTCCTACACACACACACACACACACACACACACACACAGAGTAGGTAAAATAAACATGCTGCACAATCGAGCTCACACAC
Organism: Holacanthus passer; assembly: GCA_025331565.1. Lineage (NCBI taxonomy): Eukaryota > Metazoa > Chordata > Actinopteri > Pomacanthidae > Holacanthus > Holacanthus passer. The sequence goes on along the minus strand of JAFREQ010000090.1, from coordinate 3,198,336 downwards.
ACACGATGTATATGACACACACGGAGATGTGGAGACGTACATGGTGTCCCAGTGCGGCAGGATCTCGGTGTTCCAGATGACCATGGCGTTGGAGATGCTGTCCTCCTGTCTGTGTCTCTCCTTCATCTGACGCTTCTTCTTCTGGGCTTCCTTCATCTCTGAAGGTGAGAGAGAGTTGGACATTAAGAGAGAGTATCGTGCTTACATTCAGTGTTTCGTCCTCTTGTTGACTAACTTTGTCTCTGCTGGTCACTGTAGCCAATCAAATCAAAGCAGAACAATGACCCTGCATCAAACAAAATGTGTCTACCTCTCCTCTTTGCTCCTGCCACCATCTCCTCGTACTCCATTTTGTGTCTCTGAGTTTCCTCCAGAGATTTGGCAGGGAGGTTCCTGAAGGACAGAGAGACACTCAGTCAGTCAGTCAGTCAGACAGTCAGTCAGAGAGACAGACAGACAGTCAGTCAGTCAGTCAGACAGAGAGACACTCAGTCAGTCAGTCAGACAGTCAGTCAGACAGAGAGACACTCAGTCAGACACTCAGTCAGTCAGTCAGACACTCAGTCAGTCAGTCAGACAGTCAGTCAGAGAGACAGACAGACAGTCAGTCAGACAGAGAGACACTCAGTCAGTCAGTCAGTCAGTCAGTCAGACAGACACTCAGTCAGACACTCAGTCAGTCAGTCAGTCAGACAGACAGACAGAGAGACACTCAGTCAGTCAGTCAGTCAGTCAGACAGAGAGACACTCAGTCAGTCAGTCAGACAGTCAGTCAGACAGACAGACAGACAGTCAGAGAGACAGACAGACAGAGAGACAGACAGACAGTCAGTCAGACAGACAGACAGACAGACAGACAGACTTCCTGTCAGGTATTCAGCTACACACGGTGACTCTGTGTGTTACAGTGATTCAGTGACTGATATTTCAGCTCTACGTGTGTGTGTGTGTCTGGTTCTCACGCTGGCCGGTCCTCCAGGATGAGAGCTGTGGTGGAAAGAGGCTCAAACTCCAGGTTCTTCCTCCTCCCTGCAGCCAGGGGGAGCTGCGGACACGAGGACACGCCCGAGTCCTCCTCCTCCTCCTCCTCCTCCTCCTCCTCCGCCCCCGCTGTGGAACAAAGAAAGAGGCCGTTACAGAGAGCTGAGATGATGCAGGGGACAGTAAACTGTGAACACCCGATTTGAACAAATATTAAAAACAAAAGAAAACATTCAGCCCCGTGACTCCGAGCAGTCGAGCCTCTGAACCAGCTGTTTACAAAGCATCGTTTAATCTCCATTAAAATTACAAATAACTGAGCCTCATCAGCTCGTACACTGGCAAAAAGCAGCCAACATAAATGGTTCATTCAGAATTTCAGAGTCGGAATTTAAATATGTATTTGACTTTAGTTTCTCACAAATCAAGTTTTACATGTTAGACAAAAACAATCCACCAAAGGTTCATCATTTGTGTCACGTGATCGTCCAACAGATGAAGTTTACCTAGTTTTTATGGCATTATAGAGGATCACATTTCCTGATTTTCGAAGAACTGTGGGAATTTCTTGGAAAAGAATGAACGTTCAATCTCGACTTTTAAGCCGACAAATGCTGAGAAAAACTGAATTTTAAACACTTACCAACTGTCACCAGTGCTGATAGTTCAACTATAAAATATGTTTTACTCAGTTTACTCTCTTTGTCACAAAATGTTTGTTACATGTGATGTAAATACTGACAATAGAGATGTCACATCAAACCACAATCTGCCTGCCAGACAGACAGACAGACACACACACACACACACACACACACACATTAATAAATAGAGCAATTGTTCATCAGCCTCAGAGAGAAGACGTTGGTTTGTTGGGGGAAAGGTTCTGCAGAATGACTGAGTCTGAATAAATCTCCTTCTGTGTGTGACTGTGTGTGTGTGTGTGTGTGTGTGTGTGTGTGCATGTGGTCTGCACAATAAATAGTCCATTCACATTAGCAGGGCAGCTGTGGGTCAACAAGACAACAAGGCTTTTATGAACTGATTTCTGAGCATCACCAGCAGAGGGAGACAGAGTCATCAGTTTCAATAAGAAGTGAAAGTCATATGTATAAAAACATGTGACTGATCCAGTGATTTCCCAGTAAACTGCACCATGAAAGCTGATCTGTATTTATTTATCTGCATTTACAGTAAAAATCCAGTAAACCAGTCGAGGTTGTTCACACCGAACTGAAAAAGCATTTGTTTCTGGAGCTGCTGTGAGCACCGGGGCATCGACATGTTGAAACAGGAGGGTGACAAACACAAACGGTTGCCAGTAAGTTGGAAGAGGACTATTTCCTCAAATACGACTGTGTGCTGTTGCGTTACGAGTCCCCTTCAACTTCAACCCTTTAACTGGCGGAGCGTCCCACAGCGGCCAGAGACAGTGTTCTCTCCATGTTTGGATCTATATACAGATACAGTGAGTCAAACACTTCTGGATGTCAATTAACAAGGAAAAAACAGGTAACATCGTGTAAATACTTTCCCTCATTGAGTGTAAATACAATTTCTACTTTTTCTAGTTTTTCCTATTGCCACTACTACGATACTACAATTTTTTGTTATCGATGCCTTATTTTTAACTTAGCCACTTTATTTGTATTTATTTTGAGTTACTGTGCTTCAGTTTGCCTGTTCTGCTGCTGAAACAAGTGAATTTCCCCCGAGGGGGATCAATAAAAGCTCTTATCTTATTCAAGTCGAAGTAATTATCTTTTATTTTATTTATATTTTATTATTGTTTTTATGCACAGTGGGATTGGAAAAGAAAAGTGTGTTGGGTGTTCACATAAGAGCTGTGTTTAAAAAGTGTGCAAAGACACGGCTCAAATCGCGGAGGCTGATAATGAGGATTACTTCACATGAACAGGATCATCACTGTGCTGCGCTGCTGCACAAACTGAATTCAAAGGAAACAGTTTGAATACAGTCAGCCCTCCTCCTCCACATCCTTCTCCTCCTTCTCCTCCTCCACAGTTTTGTGTCTGACGTGTCAACTGACTGAAGCCAAACCACATCTGGCCGGCTCCTCTCCAGATGAATCATCTGACTCTGGCTGCCATCATGTGAGCAGAGTGAACACAGTGTCAGACGGCCGTCACACTACACAGGACGGTCAGAGGTCCGCCCTGGAGCTGGAGTAACGATAGCAGGGATTTGGCATCTTGCTCAAGGGCGCTTCGGCAAGATGGGATCGTGCCAAGTCCTCCAGCTGAACTTCAGTGTGCGACACGGCTGCTTCCTGGCAGTTTTTAGCGTTTGTCTGATGTGAAAATCCAACCTCATCTAATTAAATCCAACCAGAGAGAAGGAAGCTGCTGCAGTGTGTGTGTGTGTGTGTGTGTGTGTGTGTGTGTCAGGGTGGGGTGAGGGGATATGAATCTGTGTCTCAGCTGCAGGCGGTGTGGAGGTTTCCTAGCGACCACATACACACACAGTAAATCTATTTTACAGTCTCATTCCAGCCTCCATGTCGCATGTAAACAGACGCAGGCTGAACAGAATCAGCCTGCAGCCTGTGGAGCATCAGGCTCACAAACACACATCATTCAAACTGTACTATATTCAACTAATACGAACCCAAGAACATGAACCTGATTTCATTTAAAGTGTTAAACGATCAGATGTTTCTTCCTGAAATGCACCTTGTGAGTTAATAACTCATTCATTAACATCTTTTCTTCAGTTTTTATGTCACATCCATCCAAGACTTAAAGAGCTACTATCATCAGAAATGACTCCTCCACCTTCAGACTTTCACTGACTATAAACCAACCAACAGCCTGAAAACGTCACCACCCTCGACAGGATGATGGTGTGTGTGTGTTTAAAGAGCCAACCTGTTTTGTGGACAATGTGGAGGCGGGGTCTTTAGTTGGATCGCCCTCTCTGGCTCCTGTCTTGGCAAACAGTCGCCACCCTGTTGCATTATGGGACAGCGCCTTGGGCTCTTTGGATTTCCTAGAAAACAGGCTCCTGAAAGAGACAGAAAGAACGGGTTTAGTCATTATTACTGCTGATCTGCTCATACTGAACTGTAACAGTACTATAATCTTCAGTTTACTGAACTGAAGAGAACTGAGGTCGGTTCATAAATCTGCACAGCTGACTCAACTATAACATATCTTTCCTGGAACTGGACCCGATGTTTTCTGTAAATGTTTCCCGTCCAAACTAAGACACTGCACATTCTCCCTGTTTGTCCACACTTAATTCTGGTGTGGCTGATGTCACTGCTGCAGGAATCCGTCTCCACACAGGAAGCCATAAATAAAAGCAACATGAAAGCAAAAAACAACTGTGTCTCTTCAACAGCACGAGCGGAAAACTTTCATCCAGAAAACTTAGCACGTGCTGCAGGATGAGACCTGAAAGCTGACGTCTGTGCAGCTTCACCTGGCTGCACCTTTCCACCATTGGTCAACAAAGCAATGACAATATGCTGCACATTGTCATAAATGTAAAGTAATTGACCTGTTTCACAGAGACAAGACCTTCAGAATAAGAGTGTTGTAAATGGTCTTTATGGCTCTGTCAGACATTTCCCATTCTGTCACTAATTCCAGCAAAATGAAAACAGTCATTACAAGATCATTTCATTATCATTCCACTCGCCTCTAACATGTAAAGTTGTTGATGGTGAAAAGCTACAGAAAAACAATTCAGTTCCTCAAACAAATGAAGGAAGAAATGCAGTTAAAAATAGCAAAGACGTAAAGCAGTGAATTAATCCTGATCATCATTCTGACCACAGTCGTGCAGTTGCAGCAGTTTTGGATGTGACGCTGAAAAGAAAAGCTGCCGGATCAACAGTTTTACATTCACTTCAGTGGAAGAGTCAGCTGGTGGGAAGAGAAAGAGGGAAGGAGGGAGGGGAACTGGATTATGAAAAGGAAGTGGAGAACAAGAGCAACACACACACACACACACACACACACACACACACAGCAAAACAAATATGCAAATATTTCTCTGCAGGCTCCAGTTTCTTTACCCTGAAGTGTTTGTGTGTTGCTTTCAAAGACGGACTTTCATGGACGCCTTGATACCACAATCATTCTTTGGGAAAGTCTTTTAGTTTGAATATGAATGCACTGTGTCATTTTGTTAAATTGTTTTGTTTGAATTGTTCTTTGAACCCGATGATGATCTTGTGTGCAGACTTTGTTTGGATATTCTCTTTTGTAACCGTGAAGAACCACCAGGATCCTACAGATGAACCGACTTATTGTTCCAGCAGCTGTGTGGACCATCAATCATTTGTCCTGGAGATTTTCATTGCCACCACACAATCAACCAACCAACCAATCAATCAAAAGTCAATCAACAGTGAATGAATCATCTCCACTTTGAGAACTGATTTATCATTCAAGGCCCTTCAGTGGACAAACTTACACTGGTATCGATGATCATCGATGATACGTGTCTTTAAGTTATAGTCTGACAGCTGTAAGACACTGCACAGGTTTAAATAATAAGACTGAAAATAAACTGGTTGAAAAATGTCACCGACATGTTTGTGTTCTTTCTCACTTGTCATGGTTGTCGTGCAGCAAGTGAAACAACACTAGAAAGAGAAAACAGGAAGTTACTTTCTACACTTAATGCTCATTTGGTTTGGTTTCACCAACTGCTCCTTTAATCAAATTATTCCTGATCTACATCACACTGCACTTGTTGATGTGTTTGTGTGAAGATCACAGATAAAGACAGAGGATCAAACAGAGTCCACCACAGTTTCAGCTCCAGACAAAAGTGGATCCTATACACTGCCGAACTGCTCGAGTGCAGTAAACCGACGTACCGGCCTTGTTGGTCGGTCAGATACAACAGGTGAGGTTGTCACTATTCTTTCAAGCTCGAGAAAAATAAAACACAATGATTCCCTTTGAGTCGGTTACATCAAACTTCCTCCTCAGATCAGAAGCGGCCTTGTTCTCTCTGTGGTGTCGAACAGCTGAACAGCTACACGTAGCTGAAAAATTAAAAAGCATTACAGGCTTTTCTCTTCCGTCCGAACACGTTCACAGCGTCACACTAGTTCCTCAGTCCTCTCCTCTGAGCGTGTGACCGAGAGCGAGGCTCCGCTCCGAACACAGGAGGACAGACACCGACTGATGTCTGTGTCCTTCCTTCTTTAGAAACTTCACTCACTATCTGATGTCTGAAACATTATTTAGTTTACTGACATTTTAGATTTGCTTGCAGTGAGATATAACTGAGCGTATATAGTGACTTTGCTGTTGTAAACATTACTGTTGCTGCTCTAATATGCAATATTTAGTTCTATTTCAAATATAAATCATTTCTAATCGTGTTCTGAATTTATTCTTTTTTTAAAATTATTATTTACAAAACCCAATTCTTCAGTAATGAAAAAGAAGCAGCAGAGTATTGATGAGGAACGAGGCACAGAGGATCAGATAAAGATGTGAGTGACAGCTGGTTAGTAGCTGCAGCCTGACTGAGGATCAAACCTCAGGTCAAGTCTCTCCATCATCAGCCTCCTTTCACCAGGGTTAGTTCACAGTGTGACTTCATGAGTGAGTGGAATGAATTCACTTTTTTCTGATGATAATCTAAACTATGTAAAAATGAGTGAGAGGAGACAGTTTTGAGTGATTATTTATCGTAAACTACGCGTCTGCAATTCTGCTGCTAACATGGCTGTGCAAGGTCCTTATGTTTAACAGGCTGTGTGTGTGTGTGTGCGTGTGTGTGTGTGTGTGTGAGTGCGTGTGTGTGTGTGTGTGTGTGTGTGTGTGTGTGTGTGTGTGTGTGTGTGTGTGTGTGTGTGTGTGTGTGTGTGTGTGTGTGTGTGTGTGTGTGTGTGTGTGTGTGTGAGTGAGTGTGAGTGTGAGTGTGAGTGTGAGTGAGTGTGTGTGTGAGTGTGAGGGGTTGAGGGCATGTGCGATAGGATCTCAGCTAATTACTGCAGTGGAAAGGATGTGTGTGTAAATAATGAACCAGGGAGCTGGTCAGAGCCAATTTAAAATGTAATTCAGTGTGTGTGTGCTAATGGAATGAACAACAGGAATTAGAGGCTGAACAGGCTGCTGTTTTGGTTTTGGTGATAAAATCTGGGAAGAGACGTTGCTGATGGGTTTCATGAGAGTATTTAAACACCACTAAGTGACACCTGAAACTTCCTGGATGGGTGAATCTCTCACCTGAAGAGCAAAAACAAAACAAAAAAACAACTGTTTGCCATGACAACATTAGAGTTTCAATTATAAGACTCTCAGTAGACATCAAGCTGAAACTGGTTTCTCAAAATTCCTTCAACCATCAAGTGTGTGTGAAACACACGAGCACTGCAGTGTTATTCTAGAGACCGGAGCTGGTTGATGAGGATGGGGGCGCTGTACTTTCCATGATTTTACAGATGAATAAATTGAACCTCGAAATCTTGATGCCGTCGTAAACTTTGAGAAAAAAGTCACAACTCTTATCACAAGAAAAGCCTGATAGTGTAAAAAGTGAAAAAAGTAGTGTGTGTAGCAGTGTAGAACTGCTTTTAGGCTGATTGTTGTAGTTTGAACACAGCAGCATTCCTCAGTGCATTTGTTATGAGTGGATTTGATTCGGTGCCTCCGACCCCCCCGGCCCCCCCCTCGGCCCCGTGAAGCAAACAGCCAGCGTGGAGCTTTTCCAGCAGGGCTGTTTTCTCCTCGCCGTTCCTCTGCGCCGGGACGTTCAAGCCAGCTGCTGAGGCCCGCGTCCAAACCGAAACCAGGCCCGACACAAACGGAGATTTAACTAACAGAAGTTTTTCCTACACCTGCCAGTCAGACAGGATTTTACTGCTTCGGTAATCAAACTGAAAAGACAGGCCTCTGGCTCTGAACTGCACTGGTGTCTCCGGGAACTCTTCAACATTTCCAGCTCAGAAAGTGCTCCACCTCAACTTAGCCTCTTTCACTTCCTCTCATGTCTTTTACAAGAATGTCGTCTGGGTGCAGTTCCACTCACCATTTAGTGCTTGTAATGTTGGTGATCAAATATTCATGTTGTTTGCCAACATTTGAACTCAGTCTAAGTCAAACTGGATGAAAAAAATCAAATGAAGTAAAAGGCATTCAGGGCAGTTGGTTATTTAGTAAGAAACGCAACAATCCTCCAACATGAAACACTGAAAGTTCCCATAGGACGCGACACAAAACATAATCCGAGATAAGAAGCCATTAAAGGATCGTTCTGACCGAACGTTCTTTAATCTGCTGGTTTTGTAATTAAATGTAAGCTGTATTGTGCTAGCCTGACAATGAGACTGAAAATACAATCTGGTTCCACTTCCACATTCAGTCTGACGGCATGTTGGTGTAGCTCTGTTTGAGAGGGGGGATAAAACAGAAAAACGCCAATGATGGATCAGACTCTGCATCAGAAGGACTCGGGTTCGAATCAGGACCAAATGAAGCTGATCTGCACATCACCACAGCAGTTCAGGAGCGGACGGCCCACAGCTTCTCAGCCAGGACAGCTGCTGCACCGCTCTGCCGACTGTTGGACATTGACATTTTGGTTCCAGCGTCGTGCTTTTGGCCTGGATGCAGCAGAGATGCAGTGAAAGCAGCCTGAACTCTGGCTCCTGCAGTTTCTAAGGTTTGAACAAACAGTCCTTCAGTCGTCGGCCAACCTGTCTGCCTCTGCGCCACCTGTCTGCCTCCGCGCCACCTGTCTGCCTCTGCGCCACCTGCTCGGCTCTCCTCTGATTTCTGAACGGCTCCGTGTGCTTCCTGGTGCGCGTCCGAGCACCAGAGACACGCTGCCATATCCTAAACCTGGTTTGTGGCCCACTACGAGCCGGATGTGTGACACCTCCACCTGTGGATCTCTAGAACAGTGCCGCAAGTATTTGGGCTGCAACAAGAACAGTTTTAACGACAAAAAAAAAGGCTACAAGAAATAAAGTTAAGTTAAAGTTTGAAATAAACTTTGTGCGCATCGACAAGTTGATTCAGTTTCTAGAAAGGCAGCTTCAGTTAAACACAGTGTGGTTTGTGTTTAGTATTTGCTTTGTTTACATTTTGTACATCAGTAATGTACACAAATAATGAGTTAATGACAATAATTGAGCAAAACAATCTTTCGTCATTTCTTTGAAGATAATCTGTTAGAAAATCTACACTTCTTTAATGTTTATGTCTCTCTGTTCACAGTGTAACATCAAATGCTGGAAACGCCGCCTCATGAGTGACACAAAGAAAAACATCTAAGACCCAACCAACTGTTTCTCAGATGTGATTATGATATTTATGTCCAACCACCCGAGAGTGTTTGTGCAAACCTGATGTCAAAAAGATCATGTGATTGTGACACGGCTGAAATATCAACTTTTCAGAAAGTGAGAACGTGTAATCTTCTTCATGGCTGACAGGCCGAAGGTCACAACATCTCCACTGCATCGTGGCAGCGGTGCAGAGGTTAACCGGCGCGACGAATCGGCCCGACGGCTTCAGAAATAGAAGGCAGAAGAGCAGAGGGAGCAGCGAATGTGGGCCAAGCCCCGAGGAAAGAGGCTGCCCTGAGCCCGGGCTCACTGAGCCCTGCTGCATCACTTCCTGCACATATAAAGAACTAGGGCATGATGAACATGCAAGCTATTAGAAAGCTATAGGCCCCAGACAGCAGCTGAACGACGCAGACAAATGTCAGACGGTCAACTCGCCAGAATACCATCCACTGTAACAGCAGAAACTGATATCAAATATGGAATTAACCCACAGTATCTCTGTAGTTGGAGAATTAGAAACCAAGGAATATTCACAAAGCACATGGACAAAAGGACACAGACAAGTGCTACATTCAGTTCATGTATTAATGTTATTTCCAACTTTGGATATGAGAAACTTCCAGTGTGACAGATCAGGAGGAACAAAATGAACACAGTGAGATTTGTGTTGGAATGAATTCAATTAGTGGCTAAATGTCAAACAACATATAAACAGCTGGAAGCGTCCGAGCATGAAAAACACAAATGTTTTATGAGGCTGTTTGCATCTTTCTGTTGTGACTGTTACTCTGTTATCTATCAAACAAATCACAAACACAAAGACAATTCGCCAACACATTCCAAAATATATCTGACTGGGTTTCATCATCATCGTCCTTTAACAGGAGCAGGAAATTCCCCGTGCTCCTTAATGTCTCTCTGCAACCAAAACTCTCTCTCTCGGCCGCGTCTCACAAAAAGAAGGCGAAGGTGAGGAAGGCAGGTGTGTGATGCCACAGATGAAGCAGGTCACGGGTTGGAATCGTACCAGTGCTGAAATGATTTAATTCCTTTATTAGTCCCACAATGGGGAAATTTCCAAACACGCAGCGGTGAGAGCACCGAATCCGAACCACTGAACCACCATCGAACTGATTCATCCATTTGAGAACTGTTTACAATCATGACCTATGACCCCTCTGAACAAACATGTAGAGTAAGTAACTGACCAAACAAGCAGCTCGTCCACATATCAAAGAGTTAAATCACAAATATATCTGAATACAATCGATTTGTCACGTTTGTAAAAGCCAGCTGCTGAACAAAAGCCAGATCAACATCACAGCCTGAGATCTGTTCCTGACATCCGGCCCAGATGGAGGAGGTTACGAGCTGAGGTGGGAGGACACACACGACCAAGGGGACATTAAAGTCAACCGATCCCACGACCAACTGAAGGTGAGGACAAAGAACAAGACGGCGCACAAAATTCTACTAGTTTGTGCTCGAGGTAACAGACGTCGTGTGTTTCTGCATTTGTGTCCCTGGAGCCCCGTCAACATACACAGGTCACAGTTCAGCTGTGTTTAACACCGAGACTCCACCGTTCAGCCAGAGACACAGAGGGTCTGACGAGCTCCACCTCACAGTCTCGTTTCTATCACTGTTGATGGTGAATTACTACAAGCAGCAGAATATGAGGAAAGCTGCCGTTAGCCTGTTAGCCAAGTTAGCTTCAGAGGTTGGAGCCTGCAGCCTCGGTCATGTTGTTTCCACCCTGCGCTCTCTCTTACACCATCACTGCAAATTTCTCCATCAGCTCCGTCAGCGTACGTGCTGTTGCTCTGTGTGTGAGGCTGAACTGGCTTTGTCTCTGTTCGTGTGTCTCCTCAGGAGAGACAGAAAACAGTGTCTGCAGACTCATTTGATTTTTTCAATGTTTGGCAGAATCGTGCTAAATAGGTACAAATAGTTGAGGAGTGTGTGTGTGTCTGTCTCTCTCTCTGTGTCTGTCTCTCTCTCTCTGTCTCTCTCTCTGTCTCTGTCTCCTCTCTCTGTCTGTCTGTCTCTCTCTCCCTCTCTGTCTCTCCCTCTGTCTGTCTGTCTCTCTCTCTCTGTCTGTCTCCCTCTCTCTGTCTCTCTCTCTCTCTGTCTCTCTCTCTGTCTCTCCCTCTCTGTCTGTCTGTCTCTCTCTGTGTCTCTCTCTCTGTCTCTCTCTGTCTCTCTCTCTGTCTCTCTCTCTCTCTCTCTGTCTGTCTCTCTGTCTCTCTGTCTCTCTGTCTCTCTGTCTGTCTCTCTCCCTCTCTGTCTCTCTCTCTCTGTCTGCCAATGTGAGGGTCCTTGCTGTTACCTGGTGAAGAACTCAGCGATGCCGAACCTCTTGGGCATCAGTTTGGGGTCGGAGGTGTCCGTGTGTCCGCTCAGGTCGGGCAGCTTGTCGGGGGCGCTCTGCCTGCGACCCGCTTCCACAACGTCTCCAAAGTAGAATCCCGGGTCTTCGTCGGGGGACAGCGGGGTGGCGTCGCAGCTGAGGGACACGGCGAGGTTCAGGTGAGTCCTCAGAGTCTGAGGCCTGACGGGTAAACTGAGCTCGCTGAAGCCCTCCTCGTCCTCCCGGGCATCGGGCTCAGACAGCGGGCTGTCCCCGGCCCCGTTGGACAGGGTCGACGGGCAGGGCGAGGGGAGCCCGGCGCTGGAGCCCGGGGAGGGGCCCGGGGCAGAGAGGCCGACCAGGTGAGGGAGCTCTGCCGCAGCCGGCGCACCCTCCCCGGGCCAGTGAGAGGACAATGACCCGCTGCAGCCGCCGCGGCTCCCCGGGGGGAGCTGCAGGCCGCTGCCGGGCCGCTCACATGTCGCTCTGCCGGGGCTCACGATGTGCAAACCCCCGTTGGCCACCTTCGCCTCCCCGCAGCCGGCTGCGTGCTGAGCGCAGCCCGGCCCGGCCACGTCCCCGTTGGGCATGTTTACATCCGGACAGCAGAGGGCCGAGTTCCGCCGGGGCTTCCCCGGGCATGGCAGCCGGTCAGCGGCGTGAGGCGTCCTGGTGCAGCCGTCAGTCGGCTTCTCTCCCGTGGTGACGTCGTCAGAGTCCGGGGTTTCCCCCCCGCTCTGCCCCGCAGGGAGCGCAGCTGGACAGGAAGCGGCTGAGGTCCCATGGAGCCCCCCTCCCCCCGCCCCCCCCTGCTCCACCATTGTCGGCTCCTCCGGACCGAAAGACTCAGTGAATCCGTTCAGGCCGCCGCAAACCCCCGAAATCACACAGCTGTGGTTCAGCTTCTCCGCCGCGACCAGGTCCAACATTGTGTCCGTGTGGCGCTGCGGCCGGACGGGGGCGTCACACAGATGCCCGTTCCCAGGCTGCTGACCCCCGCTGCCTCTGAGGGCGGAGGAGGACCTGAGACCCGCTTTTCCCCCTCCCCCTCCCCCTCCCTCTTCGGTCTCGGTCAGGTCGACGGTAAACGACCCTCGGTTCTCCTCCGTCGTTCCCATGGCGGCTCAGTCCGCCCGGCGCGCCTCGGCTGCGGCCGCGGCTTCCGGTCGAGCTGGGCAGCAGCAGCAGGTCTGCTCGTTGTGGGAGGAAGGGGCTGCCATGTTAGCCGGGGACTCTGCAGCGTTACCTGACACTCACCTGGTGGCTCGTGTTCATCTCTGGCGTCTCAATCAACGATATTTCCTGCGTCCTTCGCGGTTCTGACGATAATTAACGGACAGATTGTTTAAATCTCGCTCAGTTCGGCTGCAGCGTTTCGGCCACAGTCCGGCGCCATCTTGAAAATACCCCAACAATGACGTCATGCCCCCCAACTCGCTCGCTGTGTTTTGATCCGCTGCGGAGTTTACAGCGACGCCCGCTGGTCACTCCGTGTAACTGCAGCAGGACGCCGGACTCGGCTGTGATGGAAGTTTTCAGATTATTAAAAAATTACTCCATTACAAATAAAGACAATCTGATAAAACAACAGTACGAATATCGAGTGAGTTTGATTGGATTATGTACGATTTTAACGTAAAGAAACTACTAACTCAAGTTGCCAAAGTACAGAATTTGCTTTTAAAATGAAGTATAAATACAATAGGAAGTGGCATTTAAATGGAAGCAAAGGATGTCAAAGTACATCACAACTACAGGAGGACTAAAAGATGGTACAAGCTGTCTTCATAGATTATGATCCAATAAGTTCAGTTAAAGCACGACAAATAACACAAACTACAAAACGTTAATTGAACATGTCGCTGGATTGTTGTAACATCAGAGGAGTTACTGAGATTCCAGCTGTATGAGACATCCACATCCAGCTCCATCCACTCCGTGATCACGATGAACAAAATGAGACATCCAATAACTGGATTTACTGAAGTAACTGTTTACTGTTACATAAACTGATCATTTAACATTTAAAGACCTATAGATACAGTATAACCACCTGGCTCACATTGTAATAGTATGATTGTATAAATAATACAAAATTACAGCATATAAAACATCCCAGGCAATATCTGTTTTCTAGTATCTTTAATTACATCTCAATAATATCTAATAATATATATTTAACACTTAGTTAAAGGCACAGAAGGCAAAATGTCAGCCACGTGTTTTCCCCTGTTGTCACACAGAAAACCTTCTGACTTTACATTAAATCATTTGAGACTGGGGGCTGTCACTATTGTATCTCAAGCTCAGTCTCACAAAAAGGTAGCGCTGGTGTGATAAAATGGTTTGGTGCACACACACAAAAACTTTTACATTTTGGTCCAGAGTGGTTGTGTGATTGTGTATGGACCATTTTTGCTGTGTGTCTAAAGTAAAGCCTGTTTTACACCCATTGGTTCCATTATTAATTTGCGTGTCTGTTGTGTATTTTATGCGCTGGCTTGTATCTTTTCATGATCTGATGAAGAGCTGAGTAAAACATGATGCTCGTGGAAATGTTCATGAAATATCTTCGATTATTAGCACAACTGATTGATTTGTTGGGAAGCTTTCATCCAGCTACACTGACTGTCATAAGGACACACACACAAACAGGCACAAAGACCTTGATGATAGAGAAAATACAGAATCCCACAGCTGGGCTGAAAGGCAGAATTGGTCCCACTGTCTCCCAGAAAGTCCAAAAATGTCCACTTTTTTCTTCACAGTGGACAAATGAGTTCCTGACTGATCTTCAGTTCTTTAGTTAATTAAAGGTTTAAGTTGAGATGATTAAATAGTTGCCAGGCTTCTATTGGACTTTCTTTTCTTGTTAGTTAGTTGTGTATTTCACTGTGTTTATCGAACAGTCAAGTTCTGATTTTAATCAGATTCTTCTCAACTTTGATTGGTGGATTCTAAAGGACAGCAAATGAAAACAAATTGACCTGCGAGTCACTTGGAGTTGCCGAGTGATCACACCGAAACAGAGAAGACATGAATTGGTGCATCCCACAAGCTCCCATTAATATGAACAGTAACAGGAAGCCCAAACAAAACAGTCATCACAATTTTAGTGAACAGACCCACCTTTCACACACCTGATCAAATCAAACTGTCTTTCTCTCAGTAACTGCCTCAACCGTTTCCTGTATGATGGTGTTGGACTGATCGGCAGGTGAAGGTACAGGACATGTGGGTTCACTTGCAGCGCTGTCTGCTAACACTTCAGTATGTGTAGAGAGACACAAGAGAGGTTTCATGGTTCAGGATCGAGCACATTTCCTTCTGAGATCAGCGTGCTCTTAAAAACGTAACATAACTGTGCTGTGAGGAATATTAACATGTTAAACTAAGCACGAGTGCTGTGTATCCTGCTGCTGTTGTGGCATATTGCTCCATTTTGGAAACTCTGGGGTTGAACACTGTCGAGCGGCAAGTCTGATTTTCCAACTTCCCAGCATCTCTGTAAGTCACATATCTGTCCTGTCATATCTTTGCAGTCTCTCTCGTATGTCTACCTCCAAATAAGGCACAAACACAATGATCGAATTCAGGAAATTAAACAAACGGCAGGAGATCGACTGACTTTCCTGTAATATTTCACACAGGAGGAACCTTCGAGTCAGTCGATACCGCCCTCTTCCTGAAGGCAGAGCGTCGGTCAATCTACGTCCCTGCCCAATGTGAAATGTCATAATTCACATACATTAAAGTGATCAGTCCTTCAAGTTAATTAAAGGGACAGTTCACCGTTTTGAGGCAGCAGTTCCATAAGGAATGAGGTGCGGACAATCTGTCAGGCTGCTCTGAGCTGCTCCGGTGATGAAGACAATCCGCTGGCTTCATTTGTGGTTTGATTTCCATTCGTCATCTTCACACAAAAGAGCCTATGAACAAAAGGAAGAGTAAGCCATGATAAAGGAAAAGAACGACAAAGTGATACAGAGTGCAAATCATAACTGACAACAAAGTTAAGTGGTGCTCTTTTTTGAAGATCAAATTAGCTGGATCTTTCAGTGGCTTTTGATTCAAAGGCCGACACGCAGAGTGATAGTTTTTTTCATCTGTCACACACTGCAGGAGGTGCTCAAAGGTAGACAGTCAGACAATGAACTGTTTCCGTCTGAAGGGCTTTGATCAAACAGCTACAGGAAAATTAAAGTCATTTAATAACCTTCAATCAATAACTTTTTAAAAAAAGTTGTGAAACAGCTTTAAGGTGATAAAAGTATTCTTATTTGCTGAGTTCAGTCTCCTGCTCAGCTCTGCGTCCACATGGTCGTTATAAAGCAAAGTGTACTTCTATAGTATAATTAATATTCTATCAATCAGCCATAACCTGCAGAGACTTAGTTCACTCTCTCTCAGAAAATGGTCGTAGATTGTTTTGGGGTTTTTTGTTCTGTTGGCCTTTGCCCACCCTGACATAAATCTTGGCTCCATCTATTTTAAAACACCTTGTCAATAAACACCTCAACCCTGACAACAATTTAATATCTATTCAACTTTGTCTGCCGTGGGCAGGACAGTCTACCGGACAGTCCAGTGTTGAGGCACCTTGCTCTCCAGCACTCGGCTGTGGGTCGGACTGCTGAGCTCCTCCAAAGTTTCTGCTGCAGGTCCGTTGAGGGTTTCAGGCAGCAAGAGGCCCAGACAGCCTGCAGACAGACCGCTCAGACAGAAGACAGTGAAGGGCATGGAGGTGTGGACAGCCCGCTGCAACACACACACACACACATCAGAAAATCATCCACCTACAGTGTTTCCAGATAAATGTTCTGTACAGAGACAAATCCCTACATTCACAGAGATTCATAAAAGTAAATCACAAAATTAAGTGATCACGGTTTCTGAGTTTGAAATTTATGGAAATAATCTATGTGGAAGTGACGACAGTAGATTTGATTAAGTTAATTAATCTAACTAAGCACGTGTAGCAAACAACCTACCAAAGTCCTGTTTATACATGAATAATATACTATATTTAACTGGTTTGACTTTCCAGTGCCCCTTCGTATAATATCATACACATTATGAATTTAGATGATCGGTGAGATTCCCAATTAAAATCTGCATGAAGACAAAGACTGAATCTTTGGTGGACAGACTTTTGATTAGTTTAGCTGTTGCTCTCTCTCAGCTGCACTTTAGAGTTTCTGATGAGTTTGAATCTGTGTTGAAGAATCACAGATCTGATGTTTAAAATGTTTTTAAAATGTTGCGTTCAATCATCTGATTCCACGGTTTGTCTTTGTTGAAGTCACCTAAACCACCACTAGGTGTCACTATATCTCAAGGTTTAAGTACACCTGCTGCTCAGGTGGGTTAATTGAAGTGAAGGGTCACAGAGTTCAGTGTAACTCTGTTTCAGGGGAAATTTCTCAGGTTATATTCTGTCCCCTTTGGCATGTGAAGAGGACTGCCCATCTTCTACTGTTTTCTGCACCTCCTCTGGTACGGCGAGTTGAGATCTGCCAGGGTCCAAAAACATCCAGACCCACATTCGTGAAAGGTGGTTCAGTGCTGAGGCGACTACTGGGAAGATCTGCCATCTTCTGTATTGTCATTCTTCCACGAAGACGATTGCAGATGACACACTGGTACAGGTTGCTGGAGATTCCTTTCTTTGCTCCAATGATCCATATGTCGTCTGTGCAGATTGCGCCCTCAGTGAAAACTCTGCCTTGGTGTTGAACCTTTTCATGGTAGTAATTTATGAGTAGTGCTGCAACATGGCTTTGGCCAAAAACGATGAGGGGGTGTTTTTTATCATTCTCAAGAGTAGCATGATGGAGTCTGCCTCCTATCCTTAAGAGTCCATGTTCATCAAGGACAGGATTTAGTCTCCTCAGGGGACTACCTTTGGGAATGGCCTTCCCTTTCTCCAAGCAAGTAATGTATGTTTCTGGGGGTTTTTTGGTGACTTTTTCCGGTGAGCGCCGCCGCGAGTGGTAGCCTTTTCCAGCAGCTCCGTGTTTTATCGTGATTATTGTGTGTTTTTTGGCACACCTGACTACTTTTTATCCTATGGATATGGATTCTCACATGGTTTATTCGAGGAATCAGCTACTCACACTGAAGAAAGAGTCTCGTGCCATGGATGAGGGTGGCAACTGCTCTGACAAGGGGTTGCCATGTGGAAAACCTCTCAAAGCAACTTGAACCAAGGGTTCTTTGAGACTCGTGGCTGTAGTGACATTGCATCTGACCTCTACCTCTACATCAGCCTCAGGATCAACAAGGTCATAAGTCATCTCTTGAGTGATGTCTGTTTCTGTCGTCTGCATCAGGAAATCTGGACCAGTGAGCCAGTTGGTGCTTGAGAGTTGAACTGATGGGATAGCTCTGGTAGCAACATCTGCAGGGTTGTGTCTTTTGTGGACATAATGCCACTGTTCAGGCCTTGAGGATCTCCTTATCCGCTCCACCCTGCTGCTGACGTACACATAAAATCTTCGTTTTACATTATAGATGTATCCCAGCACCATCTTGCTGTCAGAATAAAACTTCAGGCTGTCAGGGTTGATGATGATTTCACTCCGTACCAGCTCAGCAATCTCAACTGCAAGGACAGCTGCACCCAATTCCAGCCTGGGAACAATGTGGACGGACATTGGGGCAAGCTTGGCTTTTCCCAAGATGAGTCCGACATGGCATTTTCCCTCAGCATCAATCACTTTCAGATAGGCCACAGCTGCAATGGCATTGATGGAGGCATCTGAAAAGATGTGAATCTCTTTGCGCTGAGCATTGGCAAGGGAAGCTGGGGTGTATGCTCTAGGTGTTTCAGTGAGTCTCTCCAAACCATCCATTCTTCCTCCTTTTCTGCTGGTAGAGGGGCATCCCAATCTCTGTTATCACATGTAAGTTGTCGCAGCAAAAGCTTTCCTTGGATGGTGATAGGAGCCGCAAGACCAATAGACTGTTAATGGTTGCAAGAACTCCTCTTCTGGTATACGGTTTTTCACCGTCAGCAACACGGAATGTAAAGGTGTCATTTGCAAGGTCCCAGCAAAGTCCAAGGCTTCGCTGTACTGGCAGTGAATCAATGTAAAGATTGAGATCTTTCAGGAAAGCCTGCATAACGACTGAGCAGTTTGATGCAATTTTATGTAGTCTTAAGTTGGAGACTGCAAACATGTCTTGGGCTGCCTTTAGAGGATCAACGGCTTCATTTGCTGATGGCAGTGACGTGAGACCATCATAAACGTAAAAGTCTGTGTATGAACTCTTTTGCCTTTTCTCCAAACTCATCCTCTCCATGCAGAGCTGCTCTCCATGGTCCATAGATAGCAACTGCTGGGGAAGGGCAGTTGCCAAAAACATGGACTTTCATCCTATACTGCAGCGCTTCCTTGGTTGTGTCGTTGTCTTTGAACCATGGGAATCTGAGGAAGTTCCTGTGGTCCTCCCTGATGACAAAGCTGTGGAACATTTGGTGAATGTCTGCTGTGATGGCTACTTGCTCACACCTAAATCGCATTAGCACTCCCAGCAAGCTGTTGTTTAAATCTGGTCCAGACAAAAGCACATCGTTCAGTGAGATGCCTTGGTGTGAAGCGCTAGAGTCAAAAACAACTCTGATCTGGTCAGGCTTGCGGGGGTGGTAGACACCAAAACTGGGAAGGTACCAGTATTCTTCTCCATCCGGCAGAGGTGGAGCCATTTCAGCTTGATCATTATTGAAGATTTTCTGCATTTTCATTTCAGACTCTCTTTCTAGGCTACGGCAAAGACTGGTAAAGCGGTTCAGAGCTTGCTTGCTGTTGTTGGGGAGGCGCAGCCTTTGGCTTTGAAATGGGAGGGGCGCCACCCAACTATTTGCATCATCCAGGAACATCTCCTTGTCCATCAACTGAATGAATTGTTTGTCTTCAATTAAAGGAGCAATCTTATTATCATCCTCTCTTCTGTCAAAAATAGAAAGAGGCTCTGTGTTGGTCTTTTCAGAAAGCTTCTCTTTCAAATAAAGGCGGTTTGGACATGGGTTGAAATGAGAGTGGCGTCCATTCTCCAAAACATTGGTCCGAAACACATTCACTTTGTTTGGTCTGTTAACTGCACCCAGACAGACGTCCCCTACTACAACCCAGCCAAGGTCAAGTCTTTGGGCATACGGGGCATTGTTAGGTTGCATGGATGGTCAGATGGATGTGGTGCATATGTTCTCAAAGAGGGCGCATTTTCTCAAAGAGGGCGCAAGACTCCTTGGTGGATGAGAATCTGTGTGCAGGAGTAACTGGGCTATACTGATGAGCTGGTTGATTAATGATGTGGACTCTAGGTTCACTAGGATGTTGGTCAACATAAGCCTGTGTGGTAACTCGTCCAGCCTCAACTGTTTGAGTGGGAAAATGCATGCTGCCTTCATATTGTTGAGCATAAGGGACATGAGGATGAAAAGGTCCTGTGTGAGATTCTAAATGTGGCGATGATGGTTGGGAATGCATTCTTGAATGACATTCGACATAGTCACTTGTTCTTTCCTCTTTGGTGTCACAGGGGATTGCTGCAGTATCCAATGCGTCAGAGTCTGTTTTAGATCCAAGGTCAGCAGCAGCTGCTTCCAGAACCTCTGCCTCAGCTAAGGCCTCAGCGACTTCTTCCTCCTGCTTCGGTGTGGTTAGAGCAGCCTCCATGTGGGCTTTTTCAACCATGAGCTCTGATTCTTTTTTAACAAAGGTAGAGCAAGCATGAACCGCCTCTGCTCTGGCATGTGCTTTAGCTGCTGCAAGACCTGCTGCAGATTTGCTTGAACTAGTAGAAGAACTAGCAACAGACCTGGTTACATGTGACTTCACAGATACAGCGTCTTTCAGATGTTCACTGTGCTCCATCTTAAGTCTGTTATAAGCTTCTGAAGATGGCAAGGAAAGAGTCTGTCTTGCTGTGTTGATCTCGCTGCAACGCTGTTTTTTTACTATTCTGTCCCCTTCGCCCGTAAAGCTGAACTACATGACAGCTAGCTAAACAGATGTCCTGGGCATCGGAAGGCTTGAATGGAGACTCAGACGTAGAAGTAAAGTTCAGGCTGTTTACTTGTTTGTCCTTATCTTACAGTTTTCTTACAATGTAATCCAGTCACACTCTGTGAAACTAAAAATAGACACACACAAAAACATGCATAGCATTGAATACAGTATCAAACTGGAAAAATCTGTCCATAACACTTATTTCTATGTAGTTCGATCTGGTATTTAGCAAATGTCCTTTAAATGTATGAATGTTCAAACAAACAACAAAATATATTCCCATACTTGTTCAAACATATCAAAGAAGTAATATAAACTCACAAACAAAGCTTCTCAGCGGCTCAACACAGGTGGATGCGAAGGATTGAGTTGGCAATGCTCTTCAGCGTATTCCTCAAAACAATATGGCTGATCTCAGCCTCTAACCAAACCATGTGATCACACTGACCAATAATGAAAGGACTGATTTTAGCTGCCGTTCTTGTGTCTCACCACTAGGAGGTGTGGTGACTCCTTAACTTATAATGTCATCACAGGTTATAATCTTAAAATCTTTCCCCACATGTGCTGTTACAAAGTCAACTTTCATGTAAAAGTGAAAAGTGATTCATTTAAAAAGTGTGACCTGACAAAGTCATTGTAAAGGCAGATGCAGGGTTACTGACAAATTCAGAGCAACCATGGTTTAACTAAAGAGACCTTTGGTTTAGTGAGTCAGTGAAACAAGCAGGTCCCTGATGCACATGTAAATCATTCAATGATTTCAACAAGAAAAAGTCCAAACACAGTCTATATATGTATTTTAAGACCAATTTCCTCTCAAGGTTTGGGAGATAATAAAATGTATTGATTATTGGAATGCTGAAAGTATTAATTATCAATATGAAAAGGCACAGCTGCAAACAATTAGCGAGAATAATCAGTTAACAACAAAGAGGAAGCACAGTAACATGTCTAATATTACATGTGGTAAAAAAGGCCTCTGCTGATGTAACAGCTGCATCAATATGGAGCTGGATGAATTATTGAACTTGAAGCTTCATTCTTGATCATGAAAATATCACTTTAGTTGTTGTCATCATGTGCACTCAGAGCATGGGGTGTGGCTTAAAGCTGGGAAAGTCCAAAGAATGTCTCACGTTCGTTAGTCATATTGAGCTGGTTTCAACATGAATCATCATGGAAGTATTTTGATGTTTCAGTGTCCTGAAATAATTCATGTCTAACATTTGAGTTGTGTTGCTGACTTAAATCTCAATTTTTGTACAGTTTTAATCCTGTGTTTGTCTGCAGGGGCCCTGTCCAGCTGTTCTGTTTCAGTTATCCTGACACACACAACACTACAGCATCACAGTCCTATTTCACAAATCAACCAAAATCATTCTGTTCGCTCAGTATCCCCTCGGCTATAACAAATGGCCTTTAAAGCTCTCATTGCAGCATTTTCTTTGTTGGAACAAAAACAGGAGTTTCAAAAAGTTCACTATCCATTCCTTCTGGCTCCCACTAAAGGTCATTGTAGGTCATAGATTACTGAAAGCCCCTTTTAATTCACTTCTACAGAAAGTAAGATGAGGTGCTTCCTGGTGTTGGTTCACACTTTGTGTTGGTTTGTAGCTTAACATCATCAGCACACAAGTACAGATTTTCTCTCGACAGTCTTACCATGGAAGGAACGAATGGTGCAAGGATTCCTCCAACTCTGCACGACATGGAACAAACTCCCAAACCAGCGTTCCTGAAACACAATTCTCACTCCATTAAACATTTACAAGAAATAATATTTGATGGAATGTGCAAATAGTTCAACGTGCAGCTGTGGAAAGTTCACCTGATAACTGTTGGGTAGAGTTCAGAGGTGTAGACGTAGGCGATGTTGAACGCTGCACTAACCATCAGTTTTCCAAGAAGCGCCAACGACGTAACGCTCAGCAAGGTCCCTGCAAACACAGACAAACAGTCCCACATTTAACTATGGAGCGACGTGGATTCAAGATGCCAACTCACTGCTTGATCAGTATTTCTTAAAGAATTAGTCTGAAACATTACATGGGAGAAACTGACTAAAATGTAAAAGAATCAGACATGACTGAGATGTTGAAAGTGGATCATCACTGTTTTGTCAAAACCTTGCTGTTTTAAAATGTCATCATCGTTAACGGATGAGGAAAAACAAGCTGTTAGATCCAAATATTCTCACAGTAATTCTGTCACATCAGACCAAAGGTTTGAAGACAGCTAGCTGGCACTGCAGTTGTTCAGTGACAGCAACACAGCAGCTCTGTTTCCTTTACACACTTTCTGGTTTGAATCACTGGAAATGCTACAACAATGATTCCAAATAAGTTCGGGAACAAAAACCAGACAGACAGAATTCAATCATTCACAATCAAACTGTGTTTCCTGACATCAGTTTCCTGAAGTCTTCCTGAGTCCATGTATTAATCTCCTTCCTACAACCATGTGTTCACAAAGTGTTGAACCTCTCTCCATCCTCGCTGTGAACGACTGAGTCTTTCCAGGATGAACCTTTCAGACCCGATCATGATCCCATCACCTGTTACCAATGAACCTGTTTACCTGTGGAAGGATCCAAACAGGTGTTTTTGGATCAGTCCACAACTTTCACAGTCTTTTGTTGCTCCTGTCCAACTGGTTTGAAACATGTTGCTGCCATCAAATTCAGAAGAAGCAGATATTTACAGAAATCAATGAAGCGGATGATCAAACATTCAATATATGAACTTTGTCCTGTTTTCAATTGCCCAATGCTCCAACTTTTTTGAATCAGACTTTAAACTGTTGGGTTTGTGTTTGGAGCCCACCTGTGCCCGGCGTGTGTCACTGTCTCACCTGTGTTTTCCGGGATAAACATGGTGCAGAGGCAGGCAGATCCAGCCAGACACAGGAAACTGGCCATGCTTTTCCTCCTCCCTGCCCTGTACGACGACACACAACAACTGGAGGCTTTAACCAGGACTCTTCACAGCACGACCTGAATCAAACTTTTAACATTTTCAACAAGTTGCCAAAAAATAAGACTATGACTACATGAACACAGCTAATGAAAACATCGACATGTAGAAATCGGCAGATTAAGAAAAACAACTCCAGGAAGCTAATAATTAAGAACATGAAGTCTACTGGTGTTTAGGCTGGAAGCTGACTATAGTTTTTCATCAGCATTTGCATGAACTCTGTGATGGATTTGGGGGAAGAAACGTGTGACAGCACAGCCACAAAATAATAATATATAATAATAATAATAATAAGACCTCAAACAACTGGATTTAGGAGATTTGAACATTTTCATACATCAACAACTTCTCCAGACATGAAGGTCGAACCCTGAGGTGTGAACAGGCATAAGGTCCAACACTGGGTCACTGAGCTAAATGGTGCGTATTATTGTGTGTGTGTGTCTCACCAGTGTTTGTTGATGAAGTAAATGCAGAGCGGGTAAGCAGGCAGCTCCACCAGGCCGTACATGGCTACGTTCACATAACGGCTGCCAGACGTCTGACTGGCCCCCAGAGTCAGGCCGTAGTACACCAGACTGCACGCATACCTGCAACACACACACACACACACACACACACACACACACACACACACACACACACACACGTTTAATTCTGAATTGTGATAGAAAAAATAATGTGAAAATCTTGTACTATTTGCTGCAGCACAGAGGAGAGGAGCTTGTTTCCTGTAAACTGTGCTCAACAGTGTCCTCTGGCAGCAGAAAACACTTTGAAGTGTTGGAATCGGTGCAGTCAGACTAAACTGATCTACTCACTGTGGCTGTGATGCTAATTGAACAGAAAACCAAACAGTTAGTTGTGCCAAAAACGTCTTCTTCTTCTGCGGTGGAACTCACCAGACATACATGAGCACCATGGTTCTCAGACGGAGCACTGGATGGATCACCAGCTGCAGGACGCCCGCGCCCCTCTTCACATGGTGGCTGGCTTTAGCACTGGTACGATGCAACATCAGGTTGTTGGCAGCGTTGCCGTTCCTCAGTGCCATGTAGCGCAGAACCTACAAGATGAGACGGTTCCTAACAAAGTTAACTCGCTGTGAAGTTCTAAATTGGGAATCATGGCACATGCTGGTTAAAGGATGTTTCCACAGAGGTCAAGGAAAAGAAAAAGTCAGAAAAAGTGACATTTTTTTTCTCTTCTGCTTTTCTGTCCAAATTCTTTCTGGTGTCAGAGGAGGAACTAAAAAAAGTGACCTCCTTGTTTCCCCGAATCTCTACAGCAGAGCAACGCTGACATGACTCAACAGCCACATTCAAACTTACTGACATTTTCCTTTAATACCACAGATCTCTCCTACTGATACAACTGCCAACTACAGCTGAATATGCAGCATGGTTTGGGATTGAATGGATGACGAAGCTCAGCACTGCAGCACGTTTGTAGACACTAAACCTACAAAGACAACTTCTGCGTGAATATGTTTACCTCCTCGGCTTGTTCCGTCTGACCCTGAGAATACAGCCAACGAGGAGACTCTGGAAGAGTGCTGGAAGAAAGGAGACCAGGGGAGAGATTACCAGCTCATCTTATATTTGACAAATACTCATCAATACTCAGAACATTACCACAATACTAGCATCTAGATTTATCTTAAGATTTTAATTGAACTGAACGTAAAAATGCAATGGACCAAACTACTGAAAGAACAGCTTTTAGCTCCTAAACCACAAAACATACATTCTTCATATTTTTATTTCTGAATATTTGTTTCACAGTTTTAGAATTTTTTAAATGTATTTTTCCTTTATTTCCAGGTACCTATTAGTTTCCATTGATTTCTGTGTCATTGATTTTTACCAATGTATCAGTGCATCATCATTTTTTAGTAATGCTACCACATCCAGATGTTTAAAATACAATAGCATGGTTTGTGAAAAGATCAGTGACGTAAAGCATGGCATGATTTTTAGGAAATAGCCTAAAAAACACAAAGCCCCTTGTATGATCCCTTCAGTTTGTTGCATTCAGATTTATTTAAATTACTGTATTGACTTGAAACTGGTGCTGATCAAACCAAAGAAGAAATGCTTTTAAAAACCACGTGTATTTGATTTGTTTCGGTTGTATCTGGATGCAGGAGGTGGCTCATCTCTCTGAGGTTTGCACTCACACAGACAGCAGGAAGAACAAAACGCCGGATGAGTTGGCTGCTGTGGCCAGGTTCCTCCACGGCTGGATGAAGTAGCCCAGAGCTCCGAACAGGGCGATGCCCACCGCAAAAGACATACTGGTCAACGTCCCTGAAGAAAAAGAATTAAATCTCAATGGAACAGTGGAGGAACAGCAGGGTCATTTTGCGACACATGCAGGGCATAGTTTCTTTTTTATGCTTCTCGAGAACAGCTCATTCAAACTACTTGATGCTGCACTTCCTCAGGAGAGTCCCGAGCAAAACACCCGACAAGTGTGAAGCTAACTGGGTGAACGGTTGTCAAGAAAATCGAGGGAAAGGCACACGTACATACAGACAGACAGAAATTCCTTCTGTTTTAGTTCATTCAGTGCTTCAGTGCTGCTTGGCAGCAGCTTAAAACCAAGTCATCGTATAAACTGATGTACGACAGGATTGTTTTGGGGGTTCGTACCAGTCATGGCCCAGTAGGACTTGCCTACATACTCCTGAGCGAGGACGAAGCAAACGAGGCCGATGCCGCCGTTCATCAGCCCCACCAGGAGACGAGACACGGCAAAGACCTCATAGCTGGGCGCGAAGGCCGTCACATAACCAAAGACCACCTCGAAAAACAGACCTGGAGGAAAGAAAAATAGAGAGACAGGGGCAGAAACAGAGGAGGGGAATGAGGAGGGGCTTTGTTTTTTCAAGTCTCTGCCTGCACCATGAAGTCAAACCCAACAGCTGCACTTGAAACATTTACAGGGCCTTCAAACACAGCAGCGTAAAAAGGGCACACGAGAGTTCATTAAACTACGTCTGACTGTAGCCACAGAGAAAACATAAATATAAGCAGCCATAAGACAGAAAAGGGGATAAGACCACAGCACACACGGCAACAACAACTAAGGCAGGAATTCTCACCTGTCAGGTAGACAGGTTTCCTGCCGATCCTGTCAGAGAGCGGCCCAAAGACGATGTTCCCGACCAGAAGCCCGGCGAAGAACAGCGATCCAGCCAGACTGACCTTATAGGCCTGCTGCTTGATGAGGAACCACTGGGGAACAGAGACAAGCAGAAATCAGCGAGTCTTTCTCAGCTTTATTTGTGGACAAGTTTCACTCATGCAAACTGACACACGTGCTGAATGAGACGCCGTGGCTGGGTGAAAGTGAAAATGCACATGAAGTGCGGCTCCCTCACCTCGGTCACTATGGTGTCGATGTCCTCTGTGAAGACGACGCGCTGGAAGAGCTCCTGCTGGCTGGATGGGACGCCGTCCTGCTGCTCGATCCGGTACTCTGGCGTCGATCCGACCAGAACGATCAGCATGGACTGACAGGCCATGTACACCTGCAACACACAGGTCACTGTGAGACACAAGTCATGACACGACCGTCACCTGTACTGTAACTGTCGTGGTGTACAGAGCTGCGCAGACCGGCCTCGGAAACAGATCTGACCGTTTATCTGATGTCGCTGTTCTGGATCCTCATACTGAAACATTTTCTAACCCCCAAAGAAAGTAAAACATGCATTTTGTGATTCGTCTCAAATCTGTGTTCATGTCAGAGACAAAGTGTGTAATCAGCTTTGAGAGAATGACAGAGTTTGAGGAGGGTTGACAGGCTTCACTGATGTTCTAACACAGAACTGACGTCACTCCTCTCGCATGTTCACACAGTGGAGACAATGGAAATCAGAAGTGATCATTAGTAAAACCTGGTCCAGTCCTGAACCTGGACTCAGCTGTCTGGATTCAGGTCTCACTCGTTTTATTTATAGCTCAATAGTCTGTAAACATGTTCAACCATGAAACACGTGGAGGATTCAACGCTTTAAATGAGAGCTTGTCTTGTCCGGCTGGAGGACAGCATGAAACCACACGAGACGTCACAGCATCAGGGACACGTTTGTTCTCCAGCTGAGATCGAATGACTCCGAGCTAGCTTAACCATCCGGGATGTGACAAATCTCATTTAAATATGTGGACGTTTGCAATTAAATTTGATATTGGAGACAATTCAGACCAAGTGGAAAATTACTTAAAGTGTTTTCGGAATGCGTGGGCTGTTGTGATAAATTCGGCGTGGGTTTTAAATGGTTATGAAAGACATGCTTTGAATAAATGAAAGAAAAGCCGGCACATGTCGCGGTGGATGTGAACGGAGGAATCCGGCGCGGGGCTCTTATTCAGCCGATAAACGATGCGGGATTCAGGAGGCTCGCTGCCATTATTATCTGTCGAAACGAGGTTTATATGTTGAGCCGAATAAAAGAGAAGCTCGTGTAGAGATTTAAAGGCTTTTCACTTGTGAGCTGCTTTAAACGAGGAAACGCTGTTCTGCGGGTTTTTGACTGAAGTCTGGTGTGAAGCTCTCGGTTCCTGCGCTGCTGTCCGAGCTCACCTGTGAACAGGGGTCGACAGGTGAACCCTTACGATGTTTTAGTATTAAACGTTATCTTGTGGCTCCACGGTCGAGCTGTTAAAAGCTCGTGGATTCAGACTGACAGCCACGTAGCTGCTTCCGCTTCTCCGGCCGAGCCGCGGCTCCACGAGCCTCGTGTTTCCGAGCCGGACTCTGACATGAACCGACCTGTGTGAGGACGAGCACGGCCACCGCCCGCTTCTGGTAGAGCCCGAACTCCCCCACAGCCCGAAAAGCTTCGTCCAGATCCATCCCAGGCAGGACCGGAGCCCAACACCACCGAGGAAGAAACGGGAGTGTGATCCGCGCTCACTTCCGGCTTCGCTTCGCCGCCGGCATTTCTTACCGACGGGAAATAAAGACATATCTAAAGTGTGTTTGTGGGGGGTCGATTTATTGAAGGCACTTTAAAAAAAATCACACAATGCAAACAAATAAATTAAAAAATAGCGGCTTCAATAAAAGTTTCATATCGTATCTCTACCATATGCAGCCACTGGGACGACTAAGGGTTCATCTTAAGAAGGAAAAGGACTAAGTGATGGAAAAACTATAAAAGCAAACAGAATAAAAGAACAAAATAAAAGATCACAGAAAAAAGTTCATACAAAAAGACGATAATTTAAGCATCCAGGTTACTCTGTGTTCATCATTTACACAGATGGTCAAAATGCTGTGACACAGACTGACATGAACATGCATCTGAAACCTTCAGGAAAAAAAAAGCATGTGTGATAAATGTTTGTTGTTCATGCAATGTACATTCCATGAATTCATCAAATAACTGAAGCAGCACAAAAACAGACAGCATTCAAAACATGATTTACAATCAGGTTTGACAAATTATTGGAAGCAATTTCGATACAAGTGCATTTCCTTACATAATTGAGACGGTGCTCAAACAGAAAGAGCAGAAATAAAAACTAACACACTGGTTTTTAAGAGTTTTAATATTTCACCTTTAGTATTTTGCTTGGATTATGTGGGATTGTCACAATACTGAGAACTGAAATGGTGAAATGTTAAATGCACACTAAAAGGTAATTCTGCTGCTCGTGATGAACAGACCCTGCGTCCACCCACACCGGCCCATGACTGACAACCCAAACACAGGTGACTGTTTAAAACACAATGGAACCATGTTTTCATGCTGTTCTCCACCGGCTCCATCGTTCAGGAAGGAAAGAATGAAAATTCTTCTTCTGTCAGTAACAGTCAATGATGCATACAGCTAAAAGCTAAAGAGACACAGAAATTGGTTTCTTAAAATGGAGCATCAGCGGATGACAAAGGCACCAGATCTGATCCTGGTCCCTCCAGGCAGGACCTCCACACCTTCATGGCTGCTCTGAGGTTCGCAGTCCTTCAGTCTCCTCAGCTGTTCCGTTTGGATCTTTAGGAGGATTCGGTCCCGCTTCTCCTGCAGGTGAAGGACCAGGGTTTGGCCTGCTGTCGTCTCTGCTCTGACAGATCAGTCTCTTGATGGAGTGCCTACAGGCGTATACTAACCCTGAAAGCAAAGCGATAGGCAGAAGAAGAAGAGCCCAGAGCCCAGAGCGTCCTGAGTCCTTTGCTACGAAGAAGGGATTTTCTAAAGGTTTACTCTCTGCCTTACTCAATGGGTTCTCTAACTGGCAGGAGAATGTTTCCACCTGTGTTATCTCAGCCTTGACGATGACCAGGTCCTTGTGGGACTTCTGCCACAGTCCATCGTCCTCCCTCCAGCTGTAGGACACAGGCTCAGCCTCCACAGTGCCTCCTCCGCAGGTCAGGGTGCAGTTCTCCAGAGCAGGGGTGCAGGCCACGGGTCTGACCCACACTGTGGGCTCATCCACTGCCACGATCACTTTGGCATCATAGCGCTGATTCTGGACCTTGTTGTTGATTTCCACCGTGTACACACCCACATCCGTTTTGGTCATGTTTTTGATCTCCAGACGCCCGTTGTTGGTGTTCAGGGTCGTTCGGCCATTAAACCCGCCGTAATAAATCAGCTCCACCTTATCCTTCACCCACTCGGCCAGCAGGCTGGTGTTGTATTTCCACAGGATGCTGGTGATGGATCCGGACACCGAAGGCTCCAGAACCAGGCCCTGGCCGACCAAGAAGTAAGACGGTTTATCTTCGGCTACAGCCGCGCTCAGCGCCGCCAGCAGCAGCCAGATCGGTCGGTGTGTCTCCATGTCGGCTCGTCAACACCGGGGCGACACGAAATCCACCTTCATATCAGGAGAAACGACGAATTTCAGCGGCGCGTTGAAACGCGTCCACACCCTCCTTCCTCGTTCTTGTTCTGCGGAGTCTCGACGGAGAACGTTCACCGCCAAGACGAGGACCCGGAAGTCTGTTAGGTGTCCTCGTCAGTGCGCGATTTAAATGCCAATAATTTTAATCTGGAACTCTGCGCATAAACCAGATTCACCCACTATTACAGCTGACTACTACACAGCTGACAGCCATTTAACGAGTGTGTGGCAACAGTTGTACGACTGAGTGCATCTTTGATTTGAGGCCTGAAGGCAGAAGCGTCAGGCAGCTACATCAACGTTAGCTAGCTAGCTAGTTAGCTCAGCACGCCGCTCGTTTGAAGTGAAACGAAACATAAACAACTGATATAAACATAAAAGGCACACGAATCATTCTGCTTCAGCTCGCTCTGTTCGGTTTTCGTTCTAACAGGCAGCTTTGGGCTTTGGGCGGGCAGTTTCCGGTTAGCACGGGGTCACCAGAGGAACGTGTTTGATGGGGAAACATGATCGATCGTTACACCAGGAGAAACTGAAAGTAAAAGATGGGCCTTTCCATTTGACCTCAGAGCTTCCGGTCAGTTTACCCGAACAGCGTCATCAATGGAAACATCAGACATGAAAAAGACCCAGAAACAAACACAGGATTCAGGAAATGTGACTTTAACATCAGTTCCAGCTAAAGGTGCATTTCTTAAATTAGTCTATTGAAACACATTTGTTTAACCAACAACCTTCAAACCAAGTGTCACTATTGACCATCATTTAAAATATTCACTGTCGAAGGACCAACATCAAAACAAACCAGCTCTTTAATGAAGAGTAACATTTCAGTCTTTCTGCATAGAAATGGGTTTTATTTTGTGTAAAAATAAGAACTTTGAATTGTCTTGTTGAAATATGTGATACAAATAAACTTATCTTGCCTAAAAAATAAAGACGTTGGAAACTGAAATAACTGTTTAACCACCAGGTTTCTCAACAGTTCATCCTTTAAAATGTAGTTATACGAGCACATTTGATTACATCATTGAGACTCTTAGTCCTCATGTTACCAGAAATACTTTGAACCACTTAAATCCTGTAAATGTGGGTATTGAGGCAGATCCTGTTGCTTCACCAAATCTTAGTTCCTCATTTTGGACAAACATAATAAATCCTGTTACAGAAAGTACATGTCACTCTATTCTTTCAAAACGCATCTACTGGAATTAATCATAAGCAACAAAAGTATAAAACAAGTATAAATCTTTAATTTTACAAGCAACTTGAAAATGTCGAGACAATCATGACACGGAAATAAGTGACAAGTTGACGAGACAGCATCTGAACATTTAGAAGACAAAAGGATTAAAAGTATGAGAAAGAGTTGGACAGGAACAACAGTGTAAAAGAACATAGTAGAGCTGGTTTAGTTCTGACAGCGGAGCGGAAGTCTGGATTTCTGAGGCGTTGACGCAGCTTCGTTTTCTGACGCTTTTGACCTGGCAGGGATCTTTGTCTCCTTCTTACTGCCCTTCTTTTGCTGCAAGAGAGAAAATGACAAGGATATGGAATCATTGTTATCAATACACAGTGAAATGTGCCACAGGTTGCGTTCCTATGGAAGACTTGTATTTGTGTTAAATGAGAACACCGTTCTTTAACTGTATGAGACACTTGTCTTGACCAGTCGGATCAAATAAAGGAACACGGTATCAGAATGAACGTGCAGGGGTGCAGGCAGGTCTGCACGGTCTTCAGGTGGGAAATAACGGTTGAGTTGGGCCTGTGACACAGAGAAGGCTCCATCCATCCATCTGCTGCTCACCTTGAAGAAGGGAACACGTTTGCTCTCGTTGAAGACGAGGTTCTCGTCGACGAAGGACGGCTCCGTGGCCAAGCTTTCGTTACAGGTACTCAGTTCATCCTCCAGAGAGTCCTGGACGCAAAGAAGAGGAACAAAGTGAAACTGGAGCAGAAATGAATGGGGGCTTCTTTTAGGGCGCGGCTTAGTGGAAATAAATCAAATCAAATGACAGTGGAAACAGGGATTAAACCATGAACAGCAACAGCAACAACTGAATGAATCTGTACACAAAATAACTCCATATATGTAAACTGGATTCAATAAAAACATATCAACCCATTAAGTATTAAATAAGATTATGTCAACTTGATTACTGGAAAAACCAAACCAACAACTTAGCGGCTGTTTCAAATTACACACACAAGTAACAGACTGATGCAGAGTCTGTCGCTGCCTCCGGGAGAAACAAACGTACAAGGTCAACCTGGCTGTGCTTGTCCTCCTCCTCCTCCAGCTCCTCCTCCTCCAGGGCAGCCCGCAGCTCCTCCTGCTGCCTCCTCAGGCTCTCCAGCAGCTCGCTGCGGCTCCGCGACTTCATCACATGCCTGGGATACACAAACTCCCGACGCTGAGGGGTCACACCTGAAGGCAACAACAAAACTGGTTTGTGAGCTGGACAGAAAAAGGACTCGAAACAACTATGACTTGAATGAGACTCGCAGGTTAAATCACGTACCGGTGGGAACGTCCTGCTGCAGCTCCTCCTGCAGGAAGTCGTGGACCAGCTGTTGGCTCGTCTCCACGTGGTCCTGGAGCTCAGCCAGCTGTTGGTCCAGGACAGTCCGGTCCAGGGAGGTCTGGTTCTGCACGGCCGTCAGAGCCTGCTTCACCTCCTCCTGCCGACCGGACAGCTCCACCTCAGCTGTGCGGAGCTGTTCGGTGCAGTGCATCTCGACGTTCTGCAAAAAAAATAAAGGATTAGAGTAAAAGTTTCATCTCCCAGGTGAAGCTGCAACCTACGCCTGAAAATCTGCAGGTACAAATACAATGCAGAGGCCGTTTTTACCTGATGGAGGGTCTGAGCTTCAGTGGAAACCGACCCCATCAAGGACAGGCGTTCCTGGGCTTGAGTCTCTGCATGCTCCCTGGCTCTGGAGCTCCACTGGAGGTCACGTTCAATCACACCTGCAAACAGCACCAACAGTAATGTAAACTGCCTGGACTGCAGATGTGGGTTT
Organism: Holacanthus passer; assembly: GCA_025331565.1. Lineage (NCBI taxonomy): Eukaryota > Metazoa > Chordata > Actinopteri > Pomacanthidae > Holacanthus > Holacanthus passer. The sequence goes on along the minus strand of JAFREQ010000090.1, from coordinate 3,164,845 downwards.
AAATGATAACTGAAGAAATGATGAGATTGGTACCAGACACTGAGCTGTGGAGGTGGGAGCAGCAGCCTGTCATCTCCTCCAGCATCTTCTGGCTCTCGTCGGCGCTCAGACGCAGAGAGGAGGCGAGAGAGGAGGAGGTGGAGGAGAGGAGGTCTGCCTGAGCTGAGGCCTGACGCTCTACTGTACTGCAGCCGCTGCACACAGGGAGACACAGGATCGCGGCAATCGAAACAAAATGGATATAGCATTTTTAATGGGTGACAATTCTTTAACACGATGAATCTAAAACTTAATACAAAACTTTGAAATTGCTTTTCTAGATTTTTGGAACAGAGAACAAAGACATTTGTCTTTGACTTGGATTTGTCGCACTCTTGAAAACCACTGACTCACCTGCTGATGTTCTCCTGCAGGACCTGGAGAGGTTTCTGCAGAGACCTGGAGGCAGAGCACAGATCAGTGTAGTCCTTCTGGGCCTCCAGGGTCAGCAGGTTGAGCTGGTCCTGCAGGCACTGGATGGTCTGCTTCATACTCTGACAGGAGGAAGCACAGTAACGACATTAGTTTCAACATTGAGTATGAAAATGTCTGTGACCGATAAAACTGGCTTTTCATAAATATGGGTGTGACAATATTTATAGACTTAGATATGTGATAATATGCATCACAGAGCCGAAAAATGAGTCCCAATATCAACAAAACCTGATCAGCTAATGTTCCCAAAAGGGTACCGATTGTAGTTTGCATTAAATCCCAGAGAGCTGATGACTGAAAACATCTTTAAGCAGTAAAAGACGTGGCTGTAAAAAAAGCTGCTGAATTGTATAGATAGATTCAATCATCTGCGTCGTGTCTCACAGGTCACGTCTTACCGTCTGGTGTCTCTCCTGCGCCTGTCTGATCTCGTCCTCCAGCGTGTCCCGTTCAGCCTGCAGTGAGCTCAGGCCCTGCACGGTGGCCTCCCGCAGCCCGGCCAGCTCCCGGACCAAGCCGCTGAAGAACACACTCACCTCCTTCATCGCCTCCACCTAAGAGGGGGAGACGATAAAAATGATGAGGATGATGATAAGTAGGTTTATAACAGACGCACTCACATGAAGACAGAACACAGATGTGGACCAACCTTGTCGGAAAGAGCTCGCTGTGTCTCCACTGTGGCTCTCAAACTGTTGTTGAGCTCCTTGATCACTGACAGACCCATCAGTGTCCGAACCTCCAGGGCCTCCTCCATGTCCCGTCGATGCTCTTCCTACAAACACAGACAAATGCAAAATCAAAGAGAGGTGGTTTTTACTCATCTGGAGAAGAATAAAAGTCTGAGGAAAACTAATGTTTGGAATTTGGGGATTATATTGACGAAATTGATAGATAGTCCACATCAGAGAGCAGCTTCCAAAGCGCTCGGTCGTTCTGTCCTCACCAGCAGCTGCAGCAGACTCTCCTTGTCCTGCAGACACAGCGCCTCCTGCTGCCGCACTCTGTTCTGACAGCGACCGACGCCCTCGGCCACCAGCTGCCCAACTCCACCCACCAAGGACTCCACGGTGGTCAGAGCTCCCTTCAGCGCCGCCTCGTTCATCACAAGCAAACCATCTGTTCAGGACAAAGGACAGAGTCAGAAAAGCAGAGAGAATTAGAAAGTTAGACACTGAGTCTCCTGGTTGGCAGAAAAGGTCACTTCCCTGCCAAAGGATCACAGTATTTTTGGCCTGCCCACTTTACTTTGGGTGACGTTTCTCTGCAGTGCTGCTAGGACTGGAAGAAAAGCTCAGATGAGCAGCTCTCTGCTCTTACCGACGCCCTGCGAGTAGCTGCTCAGCATGTTGTGGTGTTTGGTTCCTTGCTGCTGAACGTGGCGCTGCATGTTGCTGAACGCTCCCTCCATCCTCTGAGCAAAGCACTGCTGGATCTGCCTGTTGTGCTGCTCCACCTGCAATTTCAAACAAGTGTGACTTTGTTTGTCCTGATAAAACAGCTGAAAAGTCAAAAGGTGGAAACAGATGGTGTTGCTCATCTGTTCAAACACTTCAGATCATACTTGTGTACATTCGTTCCCAAAAAGTTATTTCTATATTTTATACCCAAAAAAAGTTTTAATAGGTCACAAGGAAACATCAAACACGCAGACATGTCGCCATCACTGACTGTAAACGAGAACACATTAGTACGACTGGTCTTTGGCCACATATCGATTTTCTGAGTGTATGTTGGAACCGTGCATCTTACAAGTCAACTTTCAATCAAACCATTTTTAGAGCTGAAACGATGAGTTGATTAACTGATCTACAGAAAATAATCTGCAACACTTCTGATGATTGATTAAATGTTGATAGTGAGACCCTAACATGAGCGACATGAATTATGATATAATGCTAAAATGCTAAAAGCTGCTGGAACAGTACGACAAGTCGCACAGAATCAGTGATCTCTGTGTAAAGTGACAGTGATCTGAAGCCACTGGTCACCAGGTCGAGTGCAGAAGCACTGACTGAAGCAGGGGTGTGTTTCACTGCTCATGAATTCAACTGTTCATTTGTAAAAAGGAAATTCCCAGACATGTCTAACTTCCTGCTTCTCAAATTGTAAAGACTAACTTCAGTTTCACTTTTATTTCCATCATTTAAGTTGAATATCTTTAGGTTTTGTTCTGTTGGTTGGACCAAACACTTTGACCCTCTGAACTTGTGATGGGATTTTCCTAAAAGATGAATCAATTTTATTGTAGAAATAATCACCAGATTCATTGTCAATGAAAATAAACCTTCATTCGCCTTGAATGTGAACATGGGTGACTTGGTCTGACGTGATGCTACGAGCCAACAAGCTCTCAGATCATCTTCACTGTCCCATAAAAACCTCACATCTCCAGAACTTCAACTATTCATGAGCTAAAAAAGCTGCTTTGTTTTTTCAGATAATCCAAATTGAATTTAAATTGACTTTAATTATTTTAGATGTAGCTGTTACATACAAAGATACATGGTTTTAACTTGACAGGGGCTGTGCGCTGTTTGACAAATGACCTTTTTCTTCCTGTCCAGCTTGTCATGGAGACTCGCCACATCACTGGTGCTAACATCCACTGTACTCAGCAGCTGAAGAGGAAACAGAAACACAAGGACAGAAATGTAAAATTCTCTGCAACACGTCCCAAATATGACTGACGGCTCCAAAATCGCACCAAGAAGAAAGAATTAATGACAAGGGATGTGTCGTATCGATGGTACGGATCACACGGACTTAGAAACATTTGTCTTACATATAAACACCTGAGTGTGAGCAAGACACAAATCCGTTCTGAAACAGGAAGTTTGGACAAAAAGAGCAAAAAAACAGGAAGTTACAAACAAGATGGACTTTTTTAATAGCATGTAAAGTACATGAAGAGAAAAAAGGAACAAATGGCAAAAAGAGAAGAAAAAAGGAAAAAAAAGCAAACTTGCCACCTAAAATATCCATCCATCCATCTATCATCCATCCATCCATCCATCCATCCATCCATCTATCATCCATCCATCCAGCCATCTATCATCCATCCATCTATCATCCATCCATCCATCCATCCATCCATCCATCCATCCATCCATCCATCCATCCATCCATCCATCCATCCATCTATCCATCCATCCATCTATTCATCCATCCATCCATCCATCCATCCATCCATCTCGAGAGAGAGTGTTAATAACTGTTTCAGAACACGACTTCCTGTCACTTTCTGTGTGTCACGGCATCACGTGTCGGCAGCAGTGAAGCTGATGTGTACCTGTCCGGCCGTGCTGTACAGACTCTCCTGGACCGAGCTGAGCTCCGAGCAGATGAACTCCTCCTGACTCAGCTTCTCTCTGGTCTCCTGCAGGTCTTTGCTCGTCTCCTCCAGCCTGAAATCAACAGTAACCAAAATGTAAAAAAGCACATTTACTCAAGTACTGCACTTAAGCTCAAGTTTGATATACTTGTACCTGTTGTATACAAATTTGATAATTCTACCTCACTTCGTTTGTCTGACAGCTTTAGTTACTAGTTACTTTTCAGATGACTATTTTTTATCCCGTTCCTGTCCAGTGAAAACCACATATCTCCAGATGTGACGACTGAAGAAATCATCGCATCATGAAGATTTCCTTTATGGGTCCTTAGGCCTGTTTTCAGCTTTGCTAATCCAAGCGGCTTTTTAAAGAGTTAATTTAGTTCATTTCTCACAGGACGACCAGGCTACAAACACACGATGATCTTCTACAATCTGATGCTCGTTGCTGGAGATGAAAGCGGCCGACAGGATATAAAGTCGTTCAATGAGCTTCAACATCTCCAGCAGGAAAATGACTCAGACACATTAAAGCAGCAGAAGAAGAATCCAGAGAGAAACTCTGACAGGAAACAGTTCACTCACACAGGAGCAGTCTGACTTTACTTCGAGTACATTTTGCCTTATATAGTTTTAAGAATGGATTTCTGTGGTTGAAACATCAGACAGGATCGACCTGTTACCACCTGCTGTCTCATTTCAAAGGATGTGCTGTAGAACCACAATCACTCACCTGAGCTGCTTCTCATCCAGGTCGACAGTACACTGCTCCAGTCTGCTTTTACTGTCCACAAACAGCTCGGTCACCTGCACAGAGGAACAACGTGTGAGCACAGCTGCTGCAGGCGCAAACAACACCAGCTGGGATAAATACATGATCGTACGGACATAGAATAAAACCGGTCAAATGTTCTGGTGTTTTCTTTGCTCTGTGCCTCACTGCCGCTACAAAAACAAACCTTCAGCCCTGGACCGTTTCAGAGCGATGACAGAATGAGACTTTCTGGCTGATGAACATCATGATGACGCCTGAAGGTGAAAGTGGGGCTCACGTACCTTCTTGAGCTCCTCCTCCATGGCAGTGATCCTGTCAGTGTACTCTGTTGTGTGCTCCTCATGAGACGTGATCTGACCCATCATACTCCTGAAACACACACAGTCGGTTCATATCTGTTCAACACAACTGACAACAAAATCTGCTTTAAGCATCTCTAAAGGTGAATTCACATCTCATGAAAAATACTGTTCTGAATAAATATACTTTCATATTTTCCACTTGTTGTGGAAAACTCAAACTGACTAAAAAACAAATGTATGGAAAACCATTTAAAATGCACATTGACCAACTGACTGTTTATTCTAAAAATAAAAAGCAAAGCATGAAAAAAAAATTATCCAAAAATCGACAAATATCCTGATGTTTTCTCTGCAAAGATTTCTTTGAGCAGCCCAGTTTGCGCTCTGTCCTGTAGTTGTTCTTTCACGTGACCTACTCGTAGCTTTCTGCAGACAGATAGACTCCGTTCTTGTCTCGAGTGGCGGCCAGGTCGCGCTTCAGACGCTCGATCTCCTCTGTGTACTCCTGAGTGTGGACGGAAACAAGCGTTCAGCGTTCGCCTCAAAGATGTTGGTGTGAATGTGTGAACGCAGTTCGAATCAAAGACATTTTCCAACACGCACGGAGTAACTTGGCTTTTCCCTTTATGTCTGATGTCATGCTTAATGAGTTCTGCTGACATCAAACCTTGAAATTTATCTCGCAGAGTGAAAATAAAGCTCGAGTGTAATCGAACACTTCTACCTTAATGAGCGTCCTCTTGGTGAGTTTCTGGTTGACCTCAGGTTTGTTCATGATGTTCTTGGCTCTGCTGGCGTAGTCCAGCGTGCTCAGAGTCTCCTGCACAGACGGAGAGAACATCACAACCGTGAGCATGTGCTGAATGTGGAGCAAAATGCACTCGACCCGTAGAAGCTCTAAAGTTTAAAAACTCAACAAACAAGTTGTGTTAAAAATGTTGAAATTTTAACTCTTAAAAGCAACACGAGCTTTTATTCACAGACAACAGAACGTACTTCCAGGTTGCTGGAGGAAGGCGACACTGTGGCGATGATGGAGGTTTTGGTTCGTCCTCCCAGTGAGTCCTGCAGGATTCTGGTCAGCTTAGACTCTCTGTGGGAAGGGAACACATAAATAATCCAACAATTAGAGCGAGACCCACAAGTCGTCCAGGACCATTTATCAGCCGACACAGCTCAGGACACATGATCAGTTTCGTGTCAATGTCGGTGGATCAGTAAGAAAATGCAGCACAGAAACACAAACTAGGTCCGAAGATTTAGAAACAATGTTACCATGGTATTATTTACCCAAAAGATAAATGACTGAATTATTCCTTTAATATATCCAAGGCTTGTGTTTAGGGGACCAGATTTTATTGTCTTTTCCCCCTTAACACACACAAGAGACTGAGGCTTCAAACAACCTCCCTGCAATGTAATTTTTGGATTCTGTTTCACATGAAGGCGACTCCTCTACCTGTAAGGGATGTGAGGCCTTTTCTCCACCAGGGCGGTGATCACTCTGCCCAGCGTCAGCAGAGACTGGTTGATGTTTCCCGCCTCGCGAGCTCGCTTGTCCACCGCACCCGAGCGGCCGATGTTCTCACTGCCGGCGAGGTCCACCTGGAGAGGAGGGAAGTCTCAAATATGTAGCTGATGTCCAACAAATTCAACTATTTAAGACTCGTGTTCTGCAAACCATCTTTAATTTTCTACTCTGTAAATGGAAAATGACGAGACTTCTCTAAAACTGACACAGATACTGTTCATTGTACTTTCTTCAAATATGCCAGTACACACATTCCACAGCTCAGCCATATAATTCATGTTACAGAAGTACTACTGGCAGATTTTTTAAAGATCTGTGTTTTGGCCAATGCAAACGCATCAGAGGGTAAATGAATCACTTCTGGTTTAAAGTATTCCAGTAGGAAACCTCATACGTTCAACATGAAGGATCATTACCAGATTGAGTTTGCCGATCTTCACCAGCTCCTCTCCGTCCAGAGTGATCTCCTTCATGTGAATGGTGACCGAGAACACAGAGTGGGATCGACTACGCAGAGATACAAGAGGGAACAGGTCAACAAAGCAAATATGAGTGTGAAATAAAAACTTGTCTGGGTGAGTCTGGGTGAGTACCTGGAGTAGGCGTTCATGAGCGTGGAGGCCGTCCTCCTCTTGGCTGCTCCTCTCTCCAGGATCTGATAAACTTCATCTTTGTTGTGAACCGTCACCTCCTCCAGACCTTTTACCACCACGCCTCGCTGCAACACGCGACACCACAGTCAGGAGACGCCAACGACATGTTAAATAGCAGCAACGTTTCCATTTGCTCTGCAGGATTATTACTTTAATTCATCTGTATGAGCCGTGTAAAGCCTGATCACGCTCCCAGCATCATGAACACCCCATTAAAAGGAATACTTTTTTTTTTTTTTTTTTTTTTAGGAAATCAGGTTTTATTGCTTTTGTTCAGGGGAAAGCAAAATAAGCAAATCTAGAATAAGAGTATAAGAAAAGCAAACGCTGACAAAATATTTTCCTTTAGAAAAGGCAGATGTAATACAGGAAGCTCACACAGATCAATGAGGCAAACACTTGACCAGAGCAGCAAGAACTGCCAGACACTTTGAAAAGACAAATCCTGGAATCATGACAGCAGATATTTGTTCATGTTGTTGAGAGTCACCTTGTTGCGCGGGTCGTCGAAGAGCTGCAGCCGCTCGTTGACGTCCTCGCTGGGGCTGAGCAGGTCAAACAGCTCCTCATTGTAAATCTCCAGCAGGGAGACTTTGACTGAGAACTCGGTGCCATTCTCTGAAAGCTTCTCAAAGATCTGGTGCAGCGTTCTGGGGATGATGCCGGCCAGAGGGTCCTGAAAAACAAAAACACCAAGTGCAACAAGGAATCAGATATAATTTCCTGCTGGACACAGATCAGTCACTGTCTGACAGTGCATTTGATGATGGAATATCTAATCTCACAAAAAACAGAATAAATACAAGCGATTTAAGGAAAAACACCAGTGTTTCCTTTCAGACTAAACTCGCCTCCTCCCAGGTGAACTGCTCGTTCGGACTCCTCTCTCCCTCCATGGTGAACGTCTTTCCGGTTCCAGTCTGACCGTAGCTGCACAAGTCAGCAGAGAAGGGAAGGGAGTTATTAATGAGTAATTGTTATTTCATGATAATTAAAGGATTTGTTACAGTACAGAGCAGAAAGAAAGACTTTTGTTGATACTGATTTATTTGTTTACTGAAACATTAAAATCATTCTGACAGCTACACTTACGCAAACACGGTGCAGTTGTATCCCATGATGACTTCATCCAGAATGGAGCAAACGACGCTCCTGTACACTTCAATCTGTTTGGCAGCTGGACCGAACACCTGTGGAAAAAAGATCACAAAACAATATAAAGCAACAAGAAGATCAGGAGGCAATTAACCTCCAGTGGACTTCATCACGTTTAGTGACAGATGGGTCTCTGACTCTGACTCCAGACGTCCTGATCAAAAGTCTGATCCAATACCTTAACGATTAGACTAAGTATTTATGAAATGTGAATCAGACACACTGATATAACAGCTGGAGCTACTGAATCTGAGACACCTTATTTTACCACTTGATCCAAATACCAAAGGTCCGGGTTCAAAAATATATCATCTTAAATTACTGATATAAGTGAAAGTGGACGATGTGACTCCTGCACGTGAAGCGGAGTGATCTGACGGAGCGGAGGTGCAGCACACTGAAACACTGCGTCTACTGGCGACAGTACAGGGTGTTAGAGAGAGGACACACACCCTGCAGGGAGCACTTCAACCAGACAAGCTGAATTTTGTTCAAGTTTCTCACAGAAATAACATCAGTTACAGCTGATGTGAGCTGCACCGGCGACGTTTGTCACGTTAACTGGCGAAAGTGATGGTCAGCAAAGGCTAAACTGAGAAGCGGCTATCTGAATAATTTGCACGCTGCTTTGTTCTGCTGATGATAAATAGCATCAGAGCTTAGTGAAAGTGTGCATTTGGTCGACCTCTAATCTTCACCTCCACACAGAGAACAGACGGTTCTCTAAGGAAGAGCAGCTCTGCAACACCAGCAGGCTGATGTGGACTAAACACGGGGTCAGATCTGATCTTTATTTTAGCCAAAGCGGATCAATTAAAAAAGTCCCGGATCAACTCTGAAACACGACCTGGAGGAGCAGCTCCAGTAAACACCGAAGGATCCTCCACAGACGCTACAAGCAGCCGCTCTGTGTCCACTCACCATGTCAAATGTGTAGGTCTTTCGTGACGCCTTGTCGTTCATCCCTCCCGTCTTCACCATCACCTCCTTCCTGCTCGGATCGCAGTCGACGACCCCATAGGACGACTTGCGCTCCATTGTGTTAAAAGGCCTGGAAACACAAGCCAGCAGAGACAGATCAGACTCCTCTGAATAACATCGTCCGCTCCTCCAACAACTCTAAACTAAGCGACAGAGAAAACACTTCACAACAAACATGGAAAACCAGAAAAAAAGCTGTGACACCATAAACCAAGTCAGCATTGTTCTTTGACCCCTGACTGTCTGCAGCACATGTTCACAGCTCGGCCCTCGTTGCCGTCAGATGTCTCAGTCTTTGATTTAAAGCCACCTACAGACTGACACCTGGGATTAAAGCTTCGACCCTGAGAGCTTTTCTTAAAGAACAGAAGAATGAAGCCACAGTCTGTGTCTCATGTGTTCATCATCATTACACCCAGTTCTGAAGAGATTCCCAGATTCTGATCATCTGGATGGAAAAACATTGTGATAAAAGAGATTTCTGATCTGACATGACGAACACACACCGAGATTCTGCCTCAGGATCTCCACTTCCTGAACAGGTATGAAGAGCCCTTGTTTATGAAAGGTGGATTAAAATATTTACTATTATTTACACGTAATACATGTCGACTATCAAAAACACGGAGTAAATGAAAGCTGCTTTTCACACCTGCATCTGACGACCACCTGGATGTTTCTGCCCTTTTCATCCCGCTTCACTCCGCTCAGGTTGTGTGAAGTCATGACTGCACACAAGAAGAAGAAGAAGAAGAAGAAGAAGATAATGATGATGATGATGATGATGAAGCTGTTCTCTGCTAAAGCACAAAAACAAGACAACAATCCGATGACATTAATTGAACTAAGCTGTTAATTGACAGAAACAGACGGAGGCGGATTAAAGTTACAGTCAAACAGATGAAAGCAGCTTGTTCAGCAGGAAGTCAAAAACAAACTGGCGTTGATCCAAAGTTACTCACTGAAACACGCTTTAATCTTCTTCTTCCTCCACCGACGATCCGCTTCTTGTTTTCTGTATTTACTCTTTTACAAGTTGTGTATTTCGCTTCTTCCTCCTCAGACAAACTGTCTCTTTCACTGATCTTCTGTTTTCAGCCGCTCGAAAAACCTCCGACAGCAACGATTCAAACAGTTCTTTTAAATTTTACCGAGCCAATGACAGAAGAGCGACAGCAAACAACCCGCGCGATTGGTCAGAATGACGCATGACGGCGGCGGCGCAGAGCATCACGGGAGATTAGCATATCAGAAATTTCAGCATGTCTCCACTAGGTGGCGACATTGCTCTGAAAACGGTTTTACATTATTTGATTATTATCCAAATATGAACTAAGCCTGAGAGTTTGTTTTATTTACATAACAAGCAAATTCACACCGGATGTTTCACGTTATAGATATTTTATAGTCATGAAAAGTTGTTTGAACTGATTTATCTGTTCTATGAAAGTGAGACCTGTAATTTCTTTGTTAACAAACAGTTTATGTGAACTGTTTTCATCACAACTAGTGATTATATGAAAAATTTAGTCCAAGGAAAAAAATCAGCTTGTGTAAATTGTTTTTATCATATTTATAAATGCAAACAAATCCTGAAGACTGAAATCAAATATAATTTCAGACAATGGCCAGAAAAGCTGTTTTTGCTTTCAGACAGTCTGAGAAAAGACGAGAAAGATGATGGATGGATGTTAGATGATGGATCAGAGACAGAAAACATTAAATATGGGCTGATAATTATCCAGCTGTTTATTATAAGAGCAGAAAACGGTCCTGATGTGCTGAATCTGACCTGCTGTCATTTTCACACACACACACACACACACACACACACACACACACACAAACTTATACATGAGTCCAAAGATGTTTTTATTTTAATGTGAAAATACTTTGGCTGCTGTTCAAATTAATTTGTACATACAAACAAAATGAATTTACATTTAAATAAGGATAAATGTTCCTTTGATATTTGTAAACACACAAAGGACCTAAGGTTGTACAGATAAACACATCGAAAGAGACGTTTCAGTAAAACCACCTCTCTCTGTCCTGAGTCACTTCACAAATGATTCATTTCAATCCGATCAAAAACAATATATTTAAACAAATAAACCAAATTATTAAATGATGTCATATGTTCATGCACTTTGTCTGTTTCAGGTTTATGAAGTGACCAGTTGTGAGCAGCAATCCATCTGCTGAGGACCGTCCGCCCACTCGGGCCCCCGAGGAGGACGAGGGGGTTGCCCTCTCTGCTCTGGCAACCCCTTTAAGACACACACACACGCACACACACACACACACACACACACACACACACACACACACACACACACACACACACACACACACACACACACACACACACACACACACACACACACTTATGCATGTATGGCTGTTTGCTCACATCTTACAGTCCTGATGGACTAAAGCCCTGGATGTGCTCATTTTTCAGACAGAAGCAGAAGCAGAACTTTCAGAACGGAACGTGAGGATTTGATCAAAGCTTACGTGACATCGTGCTCACTCGGCAAACCAACAGTGTCCCGTTAACACATCTGATGTGTAGCTCACTGGTGAAATACTTGACGCTTTAGCATGAACAGACCAAACAAGTCACATGTTTGGGAGCAGACGAACGTAGTGGCAGATTATTAGAAGTATTCACATTTGGCTGAGGTGGAAAAGCTGATCTATCAATAAACACAAAATGTGACAAAATGCAATGAAACAGATTTAGTGAATAAATGAAGAGCTGGAAACAAACTAACAGAAATATTTCCGATATTTCCATCATTGTTTTCCATCATTTGAGCTCTTTTAATGACACCATCTTGTTATTTGTCCTCTTCTTCTGAAAGAAACCAGCCTGTAGTATTGTATGGAAACAAGCATTGATTCATTTGCTGATTTTCTGGAAATTAAAATTTGCGCTACATTTGGATAAAAACAACAAACATGACTGTTCATTTCGACTGAAAGGAATGAAGACTGTATGTAAGAAGTATTTAAGCGAGTCTAACTTTAACTGTAAGGTGCATAAAGCAGCAGAGGACGGCTCCGTCGGCTTCAGAGCCGCTGCAGTCTGTCATGAAAGTCTAACGAGGTTCATCTCTGTGGCCAGAAAACCCACAGTTGTGCTTTTGCAAACCTGTCAAATTCAGTTTCCTCTGAAGATACTTTCAGCGCTAAAAACTGAAGACCGACATTTTTAAAATCAACACCAGATCAATGACAGTTTTTTGTTTCGTTTAAGCGGCTGACAGATGATTCCTGTTTTCTCTGAATTAAGTGACTTTTCCTTCAGAGTCAGTTTTTCACTCTCAGGGTAAAGACGTGTCTCTGAGGACATCGTGCATGTCAACATGTCTGCAGATCACACAGGGTCATTTTACGACGCTCCGTCCTCCTCGGCCTGTGGAAAACGGTGTTCGACCGTCCTCTGTGGCTCGGAGGCAGCTGTCAGACGTCAGACCGACGGGATCTGGATCGTCTCAGCTCGCTTGTTATCGGGAAACCAGTGGGGCAGATTTAAAGGAGAGACCGTCCTGAGACCATCAACACACGTCCCAAAACATCACCTGTGAATGTTCAGAGACAAAGAGCTCGAGAGGCTGTAAAAGAGGAAGTCAGGTGTTATTAGAATCTTTAGCTTCACTTTGAGATTCAAACCCATTTAAACCTTTAAACCTGCATTGTTCAATCCCAAATAATGCTATTTTAAATTCTACTGCAGATCCAAGTTTCCAAACACACCAAGCTGATCAGCTGTGACGCCACCCGTCACGTGTGGAATGAGATGATTTCAACAACCTCAGAGCATCAGGAAGCATAAAGATCTTATTAACTTGTACCTCAATATTTCATGTGTTTGTACACATTCTTCATCATCATCTTCATCATCCTCATCATGAGCAGCCGCCCTGCTCGAACACCTCCGGCCTCCACTTCCAATCAAAGAAACTTGTCTCTGTCACAATCTGCTGTCCAGCAAAAAATCCACTTCATTACCATAACAATTTTAACTGTGAGGGTGGAAGCAAAGTGAGGTGGGAACAATCGTATTGTTTCTCCCCCCCGCTCTCTCTCTCTTTCTCTCCCTCTCGCTCTATCTTTTTGTCATTGACAGCCCACTCAGACCCCGGGTGACGATGACCCTTTCCGGGGGCGAGCCAAAAATCCAGAGCGGGTAACTTTGTGGTCGATCCTGACGAACGCTGAGCTTCATTCGCCTCCAGAATCATCTCCGATCCGTCTCGATCGTTCCGCTCTCTTCTCTTTCTCCATCCGTCTCTGAGGAGAGCGAGGAGGAGGCCGGACGCCGTCTTGGTGGGACCCAGGAGGACGAGGAGGATTTCTCTTCACTGCAGGTTTAAAGTGAGTTTGTTCTTTTGTCACATGAGGATGTGAATCCACTTTAGTTGTGTCCACACAGGAACAGTTACCAAGAGTAACTTCACAGTCAGTTTCACTTGGAGAACTACAGAGATTTTAGCTGATAAATAACTTTATGAATTTATGGTACAAATCAAGTGGCATTAAAAAGACGGAAAATAGAGAAGTAAAACACCACATGTGAGTTCTCCTCTTGATTTCTGTTCATTTTGGTCGTTCTGTGTCTCCTGATGCTCAACTTTAAGATCTGTTTCCATCGATTAGTATGAGAGGAGTTATATTTGAGAGGCAAAGATAAAAGAGACAAAAGATCCAAACATGTTCAAATAACAGCTGAAATACCAGGAAAGTCTCTAGTTTCACAAAATTTAATAAAGAAATATTTAACTTGTGTTTTAAAAAGGGCAACGATGCAATAACGTGGTGATAATCAATGATATTAGTTTTCTTTCATGGTTCTCAGCTTTCAGATTCTGTCTTTATGAAATACAGAGTTCGGTGGAACTATAGTGCGTTTTCTGGGTGAAGCGTAATAAAATATCTCAGATTGTTTCCGCACGTTTTTCTGTATCAGTATTGAAGCTAAGATTTTTAAAGTGTGAGTCAGCAAAAGGCTGAAAGTAGTTTTTAACATCCTGGCTGTAAAGACAAAAGATGAAGAGACAATAATCAGCAGATTGATGCATGACGGATAATTTGATTGAGGGATGATGTGATTTATTTATTTTCAGACTTTGTGTTGATGCATTTGTGTTGAAATCATGTGAGTGAAGCCTATTGAGGCTGTAATGTTGAACGACTGGCTGGTAAAAGCAACTTTGATTTGAAATGTTTGAGAAATGATCCAACAAGATGAAAAAAGGACACGACCGCAAACTGCAGGTCTTCAATATTTTCTGGCTGCACATTGATTTAGTTTCATTTTGTGCTTCTGTGACGGGACAACGAACATCGACGGTGTGTTTGAAAATATCAGGGCTTATTTCATCTTTGGCTGCATGAACAACACAAGTGAATTGGAAAGCTAATTATCCTCATTTGATATCAGTCGACGAACTCCGAGAGGAAGCGACGACACATTCTGGGTCGCAGAGATACTGTTGAAGCCATTCAGCTCCGCGCTCATTGACGTGTCTGTCTATTATCCGGCACTCAGCAGTCAATACATTCCCCATGAATATGCAATCGCTTCTATTGACGGTTTGCTCAGAGGGTTCATTGCCTAAACCTCCCAAACCCCGACTCATCTGCAGGTTCATCAACAATTTCAGCCCAAAATGAGAAATCTGAGAGACACCTACCAATTTAATCTGAAGCATGGGAGCACATCAGAATGATTTATGGAGCTTTATTCGTTTTCCAAGCGCCCGTCATCGAGTTTCCCGTCACCAAATCAAACAACGCCTACGGCTTCAACACGAGTCTCATGGTACGTTCATAAAGGAGTAGTGCAGAACTTTAAAACCCTGGCGGATCATTTATCAAACACTTACTTGTAGTATTTCATAATCAAACTCTGCTGCAGGGTAAAAAAATGAGTCATCCAGCATTTAAACACCTACTGTTCTGGCCTGAACAGCAGCAGAACATTCAGATCATTTATGGTTTATTTAAAGTCAGAGCGTCTTTTGTTGGAGACAAATTATTCAACCTGATGTCAACCTGGATCATATCTTTCAGAGAACAGGGATTTCTTTTTCAGAAATGGATTTGATGTATTTTCAGAGGACATCCAAACATCATCCGCTCTTTGATTGTGTCAAACAAGAAAATGCACAAAAGGCAAAACATTGATTCACGTGCAGACATCTGGTTTGAAACAGCTCACATCTGTGGCCCTTTAAAGACAATATTACAAACTGCTTCTATAAGAAGTGCATGAAAAAAGTGGATTCCTGTGCCGAGCAGCCGTTAGCAAATCTTCTAATTTATTCATCAGGAGGGAAGAAAAACAGCAAAATTTGTTCCTGCTCCTATTTTTGACACGAGGTCACAACAGACGACTGCATGAAACCTCGGAGAAAGAAAAGTCACAGAAATGCGCCGTTTGGTTGTTTTTGTGACATTTGTTTGTGAAAATGGAAAAGAGGGCGTGAGGCAGTGAGCAGGCCGGCCGACCGACCCGAGCGCCGTTAGAGGACCAACACAAAGATCCATATTAACAAAAACTACAGATGACAGATGATTAATCGGCGTGGTGGGGTCTGCCGAGCCGCCGGACCCCCGGCTGACACCCCGAGCCACCAAACACAAAACCAAAACCCCCCAGAGCCTCGGCGGCCCGGAGGAGCGTGGGCGAAGGGTGGAAGCAGGGCACTGTCCCCACGGAGCAGTGTGTGTGTGTGTGTGTGTGTGTGTGTGTGTGTGTGTGAGAGGAAGGAGAAAGATTTTGCGTGTGTGGGTGGATTTGTGTGTGTTTGTTCGACAGATTCTGACAGAGAAAGTGTGTGTGTTGGTTTGTATATTTGTTACAGAGACTCTGAAAACCCAAGTGAAAGTGTGTATTTGTGTGTGCATGTGTGTGTGGGAGTGTTTGTGTTTGTGTGCATTTGATTTCTGAGTCTATTCATTGTTGTGTGTGTGTGTGTGTGTGTGTGTGTGTGGACCGTCCAAACCCCCATCTGCCACAGGGTGGGCGGCTCGCCACACAACGACAATACACACCAACATTTTTGTAACTGTGGGCGTTGAAAAGGCTCGGAGAGCTGCAGTCCTGCTGCTCGCTGCTCGTCTCCGCTCGGTGATCAGCAGAAGCTCCGTCTTCATCAACTCCATCTGCAAATCAACAAATCAAACAGACGCAGCTTGAATATGTTGTTTACGCTCCAAAGGTTTCAGTCTTTTCCATCCTGTTAAACACCAAAGCTCATGAGGTGTCCAGAACAAAATCTTCTGCATCTGTCTTAAATATGAAAGAACCTGCAGAGGATCTGCACCGAACTCCACACACGTTAGAATCCATTTGCAGGTTAAAGTAGTTTAAATCCCTCAGTGTCTCCAGGGGGCGCTGTGTGAAGCCTGATAAATGTCCTCAAGTGATGTCACTTGAGTCAGCGTGAGTTAAAGACTACGAGCTCGAGAGTGAAACAGATCTGTTGGTGTGGAGTTAGAAAGAAGTGAGCTGACCTCCGACCTCTGGAGCTGCTCCTCATCTCTGCGGTAGGATACATGCAAGCTGTCGAGATGCATTGTGGGTAATGTAGGCAACGTGTTGATAAGGAAAAACTTGTAGAATGAAAATAGACAGCATCTCTGGTTCCGCTGCAGGAATTTTGATCCTTTCTTCACTGTCGTAAATGAGTGAGTGAGTAAACAGGGAGCAGAACCTGAAACGCTGAACTGGATCAGGTCAATACATAGACAGAAGATGTTCAGGGTGATCAGGCAGACGAGGCTCGAACCCGGAGTCAGCGGCGCAGGACGGAGTCGACGGCAAACAGGTCCAACGAGGAGGAGAGTCCAGAGAAACACGAGGCAAAGTCCAACACCGAAACTGAAAACACGAGGAATCACACAGAGGCTGAAAGGCCGGACAGGAAGTACAGAGAGGAGCCGTGAAAATAACGACCAATTAAATAAAATAATAATGAGTCTTTCTGTTTACATTCAGTGTTTCTCACCGGAACAAATTCCCTCCTTCATAAAACATTTGTAAAGCAGATGTTAAAAAATATCTTAAAGGATGAGTTTGAGTTTCCTGTGAGTGAATAAGAAACTCCTGTTTATTCAGCTGAGTCCAGTTTGTGTTTGGGTTCAGCTGACGTCAGATCAGGTCAGATTTTTCTCCGTATTAAACAAAAGAACACGTCACGTGCACTGTGTGAACTACAGTCCAGTATCCTCATGTTGACATCACCTTCATCTGTCAATCAAACTTCATCAAAGCTGCATGTTGCTGTTGGATCCATTTGCGTTGAGGCTGAATTCGGAGACTTGTGTGTCATGTGTCTCAGAGGAGCAACAATAGCCGGTGTTCAGCGCGTGGGCTCCGCTGGCACCGACTCGCTTCACCCGGATAGCGGCCATATAAGCTGCTCCCGGTTCACCGGAGAGAACCGGAGGAGCCATGTATGGAGCCGGTGTGACCGGAACTCCGCATCACGGAGCTTCTGTTTCCTTCGCGCTGTTTGCCTTCAAAGTCAACAACAAACGACAAACTCAGATTCTCATATCGACGAGTTTTTTGTCTTCATCAACTCAAACGTGTCATTTTATTTTTGTTTCCACGTGTCGTCACTGCGGGATCCACCAGTCCGCAGCCTGGAGTTCCCTCTGTCTTTAGAAACCCAAGTCCATATTTGGTGTTTTGAGTGACGTCACGGGACACCCAGAGATTCCCTTTAAAACCAAAGAGCAGCTTCCAGGCGGAGATGATCCGACAGACACGATGTTAGAGAGTCACCTGAGCTCTACCTGAGTCCAGCATGGCAGGAGTGTGTGACGGTGTGTGTGTGTGTGTGAGCGCTGCGGGGCGGCCGCTGCTCCTCAAACAGGAGGCTGTGGGGGAGGAGGAGGATGGAGGGAAACCCGAACCTGGACGCGGTGAGGTTTTCTCTCATCTGACTGTTTCTGACGTTGATTCAGGTGAAAATAAAAACGGTCCCTGTTTCCGCTCTAACCTGAATCTGTCCACGTGTTTCAGGTGATCTGACGCTCGCACCTGAGGCCGCGCAGCCGGTGACGTTCAGCGGCAGCTTCTCGGTGGAGTCCGGACCCTGGACACCGGGGGACGTCATCAACGTGGTCAGCGCTGACATCACCGCCCCGGGGCCGCTCGCGGTGTCCGAGTCCGCCTCAGCATCTCCCGGTGTCCCGCCAGCAGGAGGCGCCGCGGCGGGGGACGGAGCCATGGCGCACGGCCAGCCGGACATCAGCCACATGTTCCCCCCTCACCCCCACCCCAACCCCCACCCCCACCCCGCCCCCTCCTACTCCTGCAGTGGGGATGTGTACCAGGAGCCGCCGGCAGGGGGCTACCTGACCACGTCCACCTGCGCCGTGTCCTACCACGCGCCCCCGGGCTACAGCCCCGAGTACGGGGGCTTCTACCCGCAGAGCCAGAGGGAGCTGCAGGCGGCCTTCCCCGACAGGAAGTCCCTGCCGTACCCGCTGGACCCGCTCCGGGTGCCGCCCCCCCTCACCCCCCTCAACACCATCAGGAACTTTACTCTGGGGGCGCCCCCTCCGGCCGCAGACGGGCCCACGGCCGCCGCCTTCCCGGGCCACCAGAACCTGCCCCTCCGGCCCATCCTCCGGCCCCGCAAGTACCCGACTCGGCCCAGCAAGACCCCGGTCCACCAGAGGCCGTACCCGTGTCCGGCGGAGAGCTGCGACCGCAGGTTCTCTCGCTCCGACGAGCTGAGCCGACACCTGCGCATCCACACCGGACACAAGCCCTTCCAGTGCCGCATCTGCATGAGGAACTTCAGCCGCAGCGACCACCTGACCACGCACATCCGGACCCACACCGGAGAGAAGCCCTTCACCTGCGACCACTGCGGCCGCAGGTTCGCCCGCAGCGACGAGAGGAGGAGGCACATGAAGATCCACCTGCGGCAGAGGGACAGGAAGACCCCCTCCTGAGCCGGGTCCTGGTCCTGACCCGGGTCCTGGTCCTGAGCCGGGTCCTGGTCCTGGTCCTGGTCCTGAGCCTGGTCCTGGTCCTGAGCCAGGTCCTGGTCCATACCCGGGTCCTGGTCCTGGTCCTGAGCCGGGTCCTGGTCCAGACCCAGGTCCTGGTCCTGAGCCGGGTCCTGGTCCTGGTCCTGAGCCGGGTCCTGGTCCTGGCCCTGAGCCGGGTCCTGCTGGATGTAGACTGTGTGGACCCGGGCCAGCAGAGTCCAGATCTCATCCTGAAGTTCATCCTGTTCACACTCTGTCAGAAGCCATATGTTCAAAATCAGGGAGAACCAGAACCAGAACCAGAAGCAGGGTCCCTGCTGAGCTCCTTCCTTCTTCACATGAACTGAAGCATCCGTCCACATCAGTACCACAGTTGGTTTGGTCCATGATGAGCAGCAGCTGGTGTCTCTGGACCAGAGCTCGCTGAAGCTCGAGGCCTTCAGGGCTTCAGGTCTGCGGCTTCATCTCCTCAGGGATTCAAAGAAGAGGGAGGCAGCAGATTCTCAGACTCTGCACCAGCTGTTTCACTTCAAAACCACGACACAAGAATCCCTCTTCAGCATTTTGTATTTAGGAAAATGTGATTTATGATTCGTCCCATCTTTCATCAGTCTTGATTGTGATGTGTCATTGTAACGAGCTGGGACTCTTCACATCCAGGACAGAATCCGCATCAGAGACGTTCATTAAAAGGCTGAAAAGTATGAACTCATGATGAAGTTAAAGGAGGTTCTGCAGGTTTTCATGAGACACATTCAGTCAGTCAGTGTTTTCTATCAAATGTCTGCTTTTTAAAATGGTTCATTTCAACAGAGAAACAGATGAAACCAGGGGGGGATTTTAATTTGATGCTGAAGTGACGTCAGAGAGCAGCTGAGTGATGCTGTGATGTCACAAAGCAGGGCGGGGCTAAGGCAGGAAACTTCAGGTGAACATTTCATTGGCTCGATGCAGCAAAACGAAACTTTTTTAAAACCTGGTTTTGTATAAAATTAGAAATCTTGAAACACTGATATATTTCATTTATGCACCTGATGGAAAGTTGACTTTGGTTTTTACATGATTCCAAACAGCACATGTACTTTTTCTGAGATTGTAGCCTGATGATCTGTCACGTTCGGCTTCGATGTCACTTTTGGCTGCTGACACTCGTAAAGATCCAACCAGCATTTCTACCTGATGAATGTGAGAAAGAGTCACTGGACAAAGAAAAGTTCTGTTTTTGTGTTTTATATTTTTATGCAAACAGGTCGAGCATTAAAGCTTTTGCTCTGCTGGACTGATGCTTCTCGTCAATGCAAATAAATGTCGACTCGTCGAGTTCTCGTTGCTGATTTGTTGTTTGTGAATCAATCTCACCTCAGTGTCTATTCAGTGATTCTTCTGGAGCTTCGATCACATCACACGATCTTCCACAGCAGAGTTGTCTTCTTTAGACTTCTCATCCACGTTTGAAAGTATCTGCTGATGAAGTTCGTGTCGTACTATTGAAAGCCCCTGAACAGCTGTTCAATGGACCATAAGACTGTTTTTTTGTCAGTAATGAGCTCAGTGTTTTAAGCCACTTTAACGACCACATCTAAATCCATTTTTAGGTATTTAAAAAATTCTGTGGCCAAAAGTATGTGGACACACCTGTCCGTCATAAATTAAGACATAAGTGTTCTTTTCCAGTTTGGTGAGAAAGAACTGGTCGACAGAGACCTGACCTGAGCTCACCGACGCTCTGGTGTCTGACGGCGAGTAAATCCCTAAAACCAGGTTCAACATCTGAAGGAAAGGCTCTGGACTCACGTGTTCACCTGTCAAACATGGGTGTAGTGTTTGGGTGTCCACATACTTTTGGCCATGTAGTGAATGAACTTCATGGTTCCCTGTGGAGCACGAAGAGGCAGGAGATCATCAATAATCATTTCAGCATAAAGTGTGAAACTGGGACGCGACCGCAGCTCGAGCGTGTTTCCATCAGCACATGTGAACGTGTGCAGGTGCAAAATGAATCCAGGCATAAAGTGCTTTAAACAAACTATAAATGGACTCACAGGGACGACAGCACACGCCCTCCAGTTATTCTGTAGTTCATCTTCAAGGAAGGAAACTTCTTCAAATAATCGTCCTTCAAGGCGACAGTGAAGTATTTAGTGAACATGCCGTAAACCATCAACCCAGAGACGTGAAGTGAAACCGACCGCCTGCAGCTCGGTCCGCGGTCGCTCACGCTCAGTTTGGGAGAACGGTGAGTTTCACTGATGGTGAAGTAACAGTTCATCATGTCGCTCAGGACGTTCCACTTTTCTCTGCGTTTCCTGTTTCCAGACCTTCATCAGAGCAGTGAGCTGAACGTCTGTGTCACGTGTCCGACCGAACAGGTGTCTGTCCCTGCAGGAACGGCCTGCCGTCCACCGAGCAGGGACAGACACCAGCGACAGTCACGTTCAAACCCGCTTTACTTTCAGTCAGTGTCACATTGTCCCGCAGGCCTGA
The DNA here is from genome assembly GCA_025331565.1 of Holacanthus passer. Taxonomy (NCBI): domain Eukaryota; kingdom Metazoa; phylum Chordata; class Actinopteri; family Pomacanthidae; genus Holacanthus; species Holacanthus passer. Next base: position 3,143,133 of record JAFREQ010000090.1, on the reverse strand, counting down.
ATCCAACTGAAGCCTCAACACGTCCAGTTCACTCGCAGGGTCTCGGTTTGAACCTGCCTCCCGACAGAGCAGGTCGGTCAGAGTCGCACAGCACATCACTTACCCATAATCCTTTTCGGGAGTACACTTCCTGTACTATAAATTTGACTTTAGTACCTGAACCCCTAAAAAAACTGTAGTGTTCCTTTACACTTCAACAGCTGCCGTGTGACACATGGTTTCTGCAAAGTTTAGATTGTCGACTTGATTTTAATGTGCCGGCATGTTTCAGAGAACAAATACTTCTATCGAACACGTTGGCACAATAAAATGTACTGAAGGAATGAATCTCCTTTCTTCTTTCAATAACAATAAAAACATGAAGCAGACGTGTTTTAGGCAAAATAAACAGCACATTTTATATATGAACGGACAGAAAACCTTCATTACAGGAAAAATACATTGATATAGTTACTGTTCATTTCACACTGGCTGGATTTGGAGAATCAAATTCTGGATTTAAAGAGCTTTCTGTTGATTCCCACAGTGACACAACATTCAGCACATTCACTGTTCTCAAATGAAAGTTCAGGAGCAACTCGGAACAAGTTTCTTTTTTTTCCAAAATGACGAGGAAGTTTGAGATCAAAGTGGTCTGAAAAGCATCATTTCACATTTCAAACGTTCCAACTGTCCAAAAGTTTGCAAAGCTCAGATTTTAATATGACTATTTATCTTTCATGCCAACGCTAGTTCCAGAACAAGCATCATTATTTAATAGTGCATACATACATTTTTGAATGAATCATAATGTTACTTCACTAAGTTCTGATTTTAAGTAGCAGAGAATTTGTCCAACAGTTTGTTTAGTTTCAGTCTTTGCTGCTGAGCTGGAAATCAAGTTTTCACTCTATAAACTTTATGATTGACCAACCTTCAAATTCACTTTGCCTGACGATTAATTCCAACCTCAAACTGACAGAAACCTTGTAATGATCCTTATTTTGTAATCACACCAACATTTGTGACATCACAGCCAAACAGTGGAAACCTCGTTCCTCATGTGGGAAAGATGGTCAGAATTTGTGCTAAGAAGCTAAATTTAGTGCACATCTTTCAAACAGTCGGTCACAAACAGCCCTGAGGATCAAACTGTTCTCAGACAGAAAGAAGGCGGTCGACACGTTGTAGAGTCCTGAACACGACGTGAGGAAAAACCTGCAGCTGTAGATATTCTGGAGTCTCCGAAAGAGACCTGGAGAGTCACACGGTTCCTTATCCGACTGGAACGAACGTCACAGGGCCTGAAGCAGGAGACGATTCAAACGCGTGGACAGAGTCCCTCCGTGGTCCCGGGCGGCGTCCACAGAGACACACAGCTCAGGACAGACTGGTTTCACTGCTGCATTCAGGATGAAGTCAGACGTCTGGAATTCCCATCTAATAGATTCTAACTGTTATGTTTCAGTGCTGCGGCGTTGAAAACTTCATGCATTGTATCCCTCATGCAACAGATTAGTTGGGTTAGTGTTGCTGCACATTTTAAATAAAGCTCACACAGCAGGAACCTGTTTTAGACTGAAGGCCGTGCAATACTGAAGCTAAAATTTAGTGTATTGAAAGGTTATTAAAAGTTCGGCTACTTAGTGTGAAACATCAAGGTTCAGAAATCTGGCTCAAATTTCCATTTTGGAATCGAAACCTGAAGCACAGACTTCCTGACTTTTCCTGAACGCAGCATTTGCTCCCTGCACATCATCAGTTTGTCATTTCTTGGCATCTCTCACCCAAAATACCTTACAGGGTCTGATTTTAGCCTGTTTGCTTGCGTCATCTGTGACTCCAATTTTGGTGCTTTTCAGTTTTTAACCCTTTCAGCTGATAGACGTTACTCTCCTGTGTTAATGAAACTACATCCCTCAGATAAACCCAGAGGCGCAACATGTGACGTCATCGACACTAACGTCCTGACATTTAGTAGCTTCTAAACTCAGAGACTCGCATTTCTTCTCCTCCATAATGAGGATATTTGACAACGTGGGACAAAGAGAGTTCGAGCCTGAGAAACTCTGATTTCATTCTCTGAGGGGAAAATCTGAACATTGTGATTCGGCGTCCACAGAAAACCTGTAAGTGAATTAAAAGCAAGATAGCGAGTGAAAGAAAATCAAACTACTGAACTCTGCTTCCTGCCTACAGAGGAGGACCAGGGGGCCCAGGATCTCCAGGATCTCCAGGGGCCCCGACTGTGGTTCCAGTGAAAAGGAAACTTGACTCATGATATTTCACCTTTGATAAACAGCTGTGAACAAAACCAAGAACCAGGTCACTGAATTTTCTCCTGAATCATAAAGGAGCAGCTGCTCAGTCCTGCTGTGTGTGTGTGTGTGTGTGTGTGTGTGTGTGTGTGTCCCTTCATTTAGCCCAGTCTGTCCCACCACAGACCCCCCGGGGTGCAGGATCACAGGCAGACCTCGGGGCCCGGGTACGGCTCCCCCCCGCACCAGAACTCCGGCGGCTGTGAGACCTCCATGAGCCAGAGCTCCTGCTCCTGGCCCGGCTGCAGCTCCTGGCCCGGCAGCAGCTCCTGGCCCGGCAGCAGCCGGTAGTAGTGACAGTCCCTGCCGTCGTCCGGGTCGTACGGCGGGGCCAGGATGTCCATGAAGGCCGTGGGGCCGTCCACGGCGTCGATCTGGTGCAGGTTGTCCCGGTCCGGGGACAGGACGCAGGGGCCGCTGTCCTCCGTGAACTCCCCGGTGGAGCGCAGCACGGAGCGGCGCAGGGCGGCCGCCTGCTCCGGGGCCAGCGGGGGGCCGCCGGGGGCCAGCGGGGGGCCGCCGGGGGCCAGCCGGTCGGGGGCCAGCCGGTCGAAGCAGCTGATCCTGACCTTGCCGTACATGACTTTGAGCATGCCGTGCATCCCCGGGTGGTCGTGCAGCGGGATGGAGGCGCCGCTCCGCAGCAGGAACACCCCCATGCTGAAGTGGTCCGTCTCGCAGATGTGCATGTAGGTGACCGGCGGCGCGCCGGGCGGAGCGGGGCCGCCTCGCGGGCCGCCGTCCGGCCGCCGCGGGACGAGCTTCAGGTCCGCCGCCCGCACTTCCGTCATCAGGCTCTTCAGCTTGCCGTGGTTCTCCAGGAAGGACTGAGCCGCCTCGGGCCCGAGCCGCAGCGGCCTCCGGTAGGTGAGCAGAGCCTGCCGGGCGATCCTCTGCACGATGGAGGCCATGTCTCCGTCAGCGGGCATCATACCGACCCGAGCAGCGGCCGTCCGGTCTCCGGTCTCCGCTCCGTCTGACGCCCGTTAGCTTTAGCCGTCAGCTAGCGCCGAAGATCGTGTGTGAGCGAGAGGACTCACTCCGCTCTGAGTGGATGGAATCTGCCTGTCATGTCGCACTAAAACTAAAACGTACCTTTAAACAAACAGAGATAAAACACTTCATCAATATACGTCTGAAGAATCAATCATATAAATCAGGGTGGTTTTTCTTGACAAAAGCAAATAAAATAAAGTAAAAAATACAAATAAAGTTCAAGTCAAATATTGACTATGAATTATTATATGATTATTTTGACTATTAACAAATGAAGCAATAAATGAAAATCAGTGTCCAGGTGTTAATAAAAACATCTTTTATTACAATGGAAATGTGTCAATCTGAAAAGTAAAGCTTGACTTTTATTGTGAAATAAACTAAACTGTACAACAGAATAATAAATATTACCTGAAGCTTCTGTTCTGGGTCAAAATAAATAAAAATGTTTGTGTGTTTTACAACAAAGCTCATATTAGTTCATACACATCCGTTTTAACAAGAATTCCTCAAATGTCTGGAAACTTGCTGTTTTCCATGTTTTATTTCCTACAGGTAGAAATGATCACATCACGTGTCCTGAGAGAAGAACAGGTGTCGCGCTGTCTGACGTTTGGTATCCTGAAATGACGGCGGAGTGAGACCTCACCGCTTTTCTGTCTCTTTGTCATCGCTTTCTGCTCCTTCACGTGTTCATACATTCATGTTTTTTTTGTCCACGAACACGAGAAGATTTGAAGGTAGAACAATCAGACAACAACATGAGAGACTGTGATCACGTGGTCTGGTTTTCAGGCAGATCTGACCCAGGATCGGTCGCGTTCAGAGACTTCAGGACCCCATTTGTGAACAACTGTCAAACACGTCCTCACCAGGCAGCACAGCCGGGTCACGCCCGGTGCATTGTGGGACACGTAGTCAGTTAACCAACAGGTCTGTGCTCACGACACAAAGTAAAGTTAATTCAAACTTTGATAAAACAGATGTTGTTGCTGTTCACATTCCTGCATATGAACAAAGATCATCTATCTGTGAACGAGTGAAGAGCTTTAAATCCAACCACCTGCCAGGACAATGGACTACAATACCCAACATGCCACAGGATATGTAACTTCTAGTGACCTTTGCCCTCAGTCATTGCTGTAAGGATCAGCAGGGACACAGACTCCGTCCACACCTGACAAACACACACAGTTAAAGTCTGAAAAACAAACCTGTGATTATTAAAACTCACGATGGAAACAAAAGAAGCTCCGTCACTGTTTGAAACACTGAGAATGTTCGTCGAACGTTTTCTGATGGAGACAGAGGAACAGGTTAAACCCGCTTGAGCCGAAACGTTCAATGACCTGAACAGGACGTCTTTTTAACCAGTTCTGTTCCACTGGTTAGCAAGTGAGCAGAAAAACTGAAACACCTGCAAACCCGAGTCCGACCTGGACACTGGTCACACAACTGAACCCAGTGTCTAATCCTTTTCATGTTTTTAATGTTTGATCATCAGCTTCATTGATTTCTGTAAATATCTGCTTCTTCTGAATTTGATGCAGCAACATGTTTCAAACAAGTTGGACAGGAGCAACAAAAGACTGTGAAAGTTGTGGACTGATCCAAAAACACCTGTTTGGATCCTTCCACAGGTAAACAGGTTGATTGGTAACAGGTGATAGGATCATGATTGGGTCTGAAAGGTTCATCCTGGAAAGACTCAGTCATTCACAAGCGACAATGGAGAGAGGTTCAACACTTTGTGAACACATGGTTGGATGAAGGAGATTAATACCTGGACTCAGGAACAACTTCAGGAAACTGTTGTCAGGAAACAGTTTGATTGTTATCGTAAACATGATGGATAAATGTTTGAGACATTTCTTCTCCATAGTTGTAGAAATGTAAACTTGATCAAACCAACTTCAGCACCGACAGCTCATGTTCCGACAACGTCCGCTTTTATTTAGTTAATGATGTTCATAACATTTGGACTCAAACTTCACGTCTGTCATTCGTCAAACAACAACAGAATCTGAAGATCGGATGTTTATTTCAACATCAACCAGGAGACTTTCACGTCCATCCAAGTGTCACCTGATGCCATCTATGAAAAATGAGAGGTCATCATCATCAATAACATTTTGGAGTGAAACTGAGCTCTTTGGGGTCAAAAGGTCATGAGGCTGCTTTTTCCATCACACTGATCCAGATGGAACTTCAGTAAAATAAAAACAGGAATAAAAAAACAGCATGATTTTTGTTTTCTTGTGGGTAACTTCGTCCTCACAACATCAACAGTGACTCATGATGTGAGCGTGACTCACTTGTCGAGGCATTTCATTGTGAAGATGTAGGCAGTTCATTTGGACGTCTTTCTACTGGGAAAGACCCACCCACACACACACTCTCTCTCTCTCTCTCTCTCTCACACACACACTCACAGAGATGACAGCCTACTTCACGAACATTCAGCCTGATTTGTTTGGTGGAATTTGTCGGCCTATTAAAAGATTCATTTGTGTTGACGATGGCAGCAGAGAGGAACAGGAAGCAGTGGGAGGAGAGGACGGGCTGAGACGACCTGGTCTTTTCTTTCCACATCCAAGTGATCAGACTTTGTGTTTCTCCTCTTACTTGATTTTATCTGTGTATCCGTTGTGCTGGTTTTGGGCGGGTCCTCACTTCTGTGGGGGTTCAGGTTTTTTCCACTGATCTACAATTCTACAGTTCCATTTAGCTTAGACGCTTTTAAAGCCACGTACATTCACCTGCTGATGGAGCAGCCATCGGGGGCAGTTTGGGGTTCAGTATCTGGCCCAAGGACACTTAGGTAGCCTACAGCCCGCAGGGGCCAGGGATCGAACCACCAACCGATTGGTGGACGACCGCTCCACCTCCTGAGCTACAGTCCTTTATAATCTACATGTATGAATATTTAAATTTAAGAGCACAAATAATGAAAACGTCCCCCGACACCTTCCAGATGGGTGTGTTGATTCTGAGCTGTTAGATAATCTGAGACATGTTGTGGTGTGAACAGAACCGGATCTGAATCCAGAACGTGGTTCTTCCTCCTGCTCACTGATCCTCCACGACACTCTCATCTTGACTTTTTAATAGCCACAATAAAAAGATCGTTTGCACTGAGGCTGTGAGCGAACTCGCAGCGATCATGAGGACACACACACACACACACACACACACACACACAGAGCTCGGTCCATGGAGATGTAACCTGCTCCCACTCAGTTCTCCTCCTCTTCCCTTCAGCTCCACCATCTTCAGTCCGCGTCTCCTCAGATCAGTTTGACACCCACCCACTCAGTGAGACAGCGAGGCCTCGTTCCTACACCAGAAATACCCCTCAGTGTGTTCGTGTGGTCGGGCTGTGACGTCGCAGTTCTCCTGAAGACACATGATGTTTTTATTAGTAGGAAGTGAAGTCAGGCTGAAAATAGACACCGTGATTCAGAGCTCGGACGCTTTTAGCCCTGATGTGGAGCCAAACTGTGGAAGCCCTGCGTAGGTCGTCCTCCAAATCAAATAAACAGGATGAATTATTATGCTGCAACAGGCTGTCGGGCCAAACACACACACACACACTCACACAGCCTTGTATATTTATAAGACAACAGTAAACAGCACAAGGTCTGTATGTTGTGTGTCGACCACAGACTCTTTGCTGTCATGTCAGTCTCAATGTCGCAGAAGTTCTTGTTGCGATGACACTCAAATGACAGATCCTCCAGATTTAAATGACGGGTTCAAAATAATTCAGATCTGTCTTGAAACAATAAGCAGGAATCCATATGAACACTGAAACCGGTTTCGCTGGCTGTCGAGAGGCCTTCCTCTCTGTGGATCTTCTGAAGTTTCGGTCTCTGTGGTGTGAACGCTATGAACTTCGGTCTGGCTGAAATGATCAGGGTAAACTAAAGTGCTGCAGGTCTGCTCTTCACACTGAACATTAGTCGGCCTCCACGTGTTTGTGAAGGGTTCATCAGCGCCGTGCTGCTCAGAATCTGTTTGCAAAGGTCAACTAAGGCTGATCCGAAGTTTGCGTGCCGTTGTCCCTCAGACGCTTCAACTTGAGTGGATCCAAATGTGTTTTTGACGGAGGCTTCGGTCCACAGGGTATAGACAGGAAACTGGATGTGGAGGCCAAAGAGTCCCACAGGGAACCTTCACATGCAGCCACAGACTTCACACATAACCCGAGTTTAACTTTGGAATTAGACGATAAACTGGAGTTTATGCCAGAAACAATTTCACAACTGAAACTGAAACAAATTCTGCAAACACCATAATAATTTCTGATTTATCAGTCAGACACACAAATTAGAACAAAACTACCAAAGAGCTTCTACAAACTGCTTCCTTCAGTGTTTTGTGGGTAAAACTCTGCATCGTCTCCTCTTTGTCCAACAACTCGGCTGTGTGTCTGATGTTCAAGCTGCGGCCCGGAGGGGGGACAATCTGCAGATGCTCACGCTGATACGACTGCGTGACAGTGTCAGAAAACAGTTTTTACTCTGACGTCAAAGTGACGATTTCACGGCCGAGCGTGTGGACTGAGAGCGCCGCCTGAGCTTCGGCAGTGACGTCAAAGTGTCGTGATATTGTGTTTACTCTCTCCATGAAAGATCAACAGGAGCTGCAGTGTTTACTGACACGCTGTAACGTCATTAGAAACCACAACATGACAAGCAGTTTAACATTCGGCTGCGGCCCCGAGTTCCTCTCACACAACATCAGAGATAAAAACACATATGCTACATATGAAGTTGACACCTGGTGATATAAAATGTTTGCTTGTTGCTGTACACTCAGATTTGTCAAAGGAAATCACTTGATTTCAGATTTTTTTAAAAGTAAAACAGGATATTGGAAGGAGTGGAACAAAAATTCAGCTTTTTTATTTAGGGCTTGCAGAAATTCATGGGCAACAACAATCACAACACAGAACACAAAATGACCAGAGAGAGTTAAAGGTTCAAAAGACTCCAGGTTCACCACTGTGTCAGACACATGACTGGATGAAGGAGATTAATACATGGACTCAGTTTGTTTGTGAACGACTGAATTCTGTTTCCATTCAGTCTCAACTTTTTTTGGAATCAGTTTTACTCTCAGGATCTTTTAATGTAGCTGCTGTTTTCTTAAGCCACTTATCATTTCACTTTACATGTTGTTGTAATGATGCTTGTTTCCAAGTAAAGTTGCAATAAATCAAATTAAACCAACTGACAGTAGCTGAGACATGTGTGTGTGTGTCTGCTGATGAACACACCCTGTTTTCATCATCATCATCATCATCATCACAAATGAAAACTTTGGAGTTTCCTCATCTCACAGAAACATGACAAGTGTCGACTGTCAGAACTGCATGATCTGAAGAAGAAGAAGGAGATGATGATGAAGAAGAAGAGTCATGTTGAGCCTGTGAATCCTGATGCAAACATCAGTAAACAGGCAACACATAAAACTGACAAGAGTGACATCAAGTGGCCATTTGTGGTACTGCAGAAAAGCAATTAAAACACAGGCTTAAGAGTATTTTGAAAGATAAGGGGGAAACAAGTTGGCAATGAGACGTAAAAGGAGAATACAAATAAAAAATTACATTGCTTCTCTAAATTCTAATATTTTTGTGATATTCAACAAAATACAGACGACCGTATCACACACACGACGACAAAACACACAAACTAACTAAAGGCTAAAGGCAAACAAAGACAGTGTGGGATCAAACATTAACTCATTGATAAAAAAGTAGAATCAATGGACGTACTCAAGCGAAAGAAAACTGAGAGCTTTGACCTGCTGGTGGCGCTGGATGAAAAGTCAAAGAATCTCAACAAGTGATTATTGTTCATTCTGCCAGAACCTGCAGCCACAGAGCGCTTCCAGTTTCATCCTGAGAGCAGGGAGAGAAATCCACGAGACAAACAAACAAACAAACAAACAGAACACAGGAACAATCTTGGTGTCATGTTTGTCCTTTAATCTTCGATGGTTTTCACACAGACCGACAAGTTTCAACATAAAAAGTGTTCCAGTTCTTCACAGTATTGCATTTTGCACAGTGTTATACAGACTACAGAGTTTTTGAGTGAAGGCACAAAACTAGAGATTACTTCTGCAAACAAAACCCCTACAGACAAACGCGATGAACCGAAGGATATCAAAGTTGGTGCTGAAACAGTTTTACACAACAAAAAACTAACTTCATCTCTACCGACTCACGGCAAGAAAGGTAGTAGTGTCATAATCAAACTAACATTAACTCCAGTTAGAACACTTGTTCGGTTTTCACCCACTTCTCAAGCTTTTCTCTCTCTCCGTTTCAGAGCTCTTGCACATTTTCCCAAAACATTTCAAAACACAGAAGTAATTAAAGTTATTTTCTAGACTTTTCCAAACCTGTGCATGAGCCCTGCTGATTGTCCAGGAAACAACGCTTCGTTCATATGAATCCAGCAGCTCCGCCCTAAGTGCTCCGAGTTGGTTTAGTGCAACTTTCCTTCAGATACTGTACCTTTAAAATAGACCTCGCTCTGCTACGAAAGTACACACAGTAGTACAAGATAAGAGTATTTTATAAGTACTTTGCTTTTTTTTTGCTACATATGAAGCATGCATTCACAGTAACACAATAGCTACATATGTAGTAGTAGTCGGGCTTCATCATGCATCTTCCACCACCTTCCAATGACCGAGTGTCAGAAACACACAACAGGAAGTGACAGAGACAAACCTGAAGCACTGCACACACACACTCCTCCACGCACACTCCTACACATACACACACTCCTCCACGCACACTCCTACACACACACACACACACACACTCCTCCACGCACACTCCGACACACACACACACACACACACACTCCTCCATGCACACTCCTACACACACACACACACACACACACACACACACACACACACACACACACACAGTCCAAGAGTTACGCTGATGTTTGCATAAAAACCCCACTTCGATGTTTGGTGAACATGAACCTACTGGTTGAGCAGGAACATGAAGCTCTTTCATGCTGTTGAGATATTTGTGTATAAATTGGTTCTTGGTTCTGAAAACAGAAACAGGGTTTTTAATTGACAGCAGCAGAAACACTCGGGCTCAGATCGTCAGTGCCAACTCACAAAAGTGCTAAAGGACTCACAAGTCTGATGACACACTCAGCGGGCAGGTTGTCCAAATTGATCTGGATCAGGTTTTTCTGTGGTAAGAAGCAGTGGAGAGTAAACCTGAACCTAAAACTCAAGTTTACCCTCGAGCCAACGAAGCCATTAAAACAACTGAGGCCTGAAAACAGTGTCAATCTGACTTAGTTTGTTCAACTGATGAAAGAAAATATACAGTAGTTCACCATTTGGCTTAAAAATTGGCAACTTCCAATAAATTTGGAACAAATCATAACTGACACAACTGCTGGTCAGGTCCTCGAAAAGAGTGTCTGAAAGCTCTGTTCACTAAGACATTTAAAGACCTTATTAATGCCAATCAGAAATTTAACTACTTAACTTACTAAAATCAACCAACTTGAAACAACTAGAAAATAAATAAAATCATCATGTGACCCATTGGAAGAGTTCGCATGATGTAACGTCTCGGCAGAGAAATACTGCTTCTTCTTCTTTTTCTACTCTTTGATGTATGTTTACGTACACGCGTTTCTTTAGTTAGACAAATCCTTGAAGACCTTGAATTGGCATGACATAATTTCAGGGATCTTTCCAGGACCTGCAGACACCCTGTTTCCAAATGAAAAGATGTTGTGACCCAGAAAAATGTTCTGCCAAGTTAAAGTACTGTAGACTACTACATCCACTCGACGACACAGAAGAGCTTTGTATACAAAATATCTATCAACACTGTCAACGAAACCTAAACCACCGACAGCAAAGATACATTTTACACTGAATACCATCTTTTACATTTACATTCTTATCATTGGATGAGTGCAAAAATGACATGTAAACAGATCGTACAGAATGACGCAAAGACAGGAATGATTCTATCAAACAAGCCGTCGTGAGCTGTTTGCTATACTGCAAATGTACTGTATGCATTCACGGCGCTGTAAGTCACTTTGGATGAAAGCGCTGATACGACGTCATTCGTTTGTGATCGGAGAATCTCCACCCGTTTCTGTGTGAATGAGTGCCGGTCTTTAAACACGGCATCTCTTCAATATGAGTTTCATTAACTCAAGAGTACATTCGTTATGTGTGTGGCGTCCTCCAGACCTGGGCCAAACTGGACCTGGGCCAAACTGGACCTGGGCCAAACTGGACCTGCACGCACACGGCTGCTTTGGTCCAGAGATGTAGTGGAAGGTCAAATACGCAGAAACTTTGCTCGATTAAAGAATAAATCTGACATCATTCTACATTTTTCTTAGTCAACCAATCCCATGAAAAGACCAAAACCAACATGTTAGTCCGTCTCAATACTTTGACTTCCTGTCTGTGGCTCTCAGCTTCGAGCTCATTGATTCCAACTGAAGACGTAAATCTTTAAAGACACAAATTTATAGTTTAATTTAAAAAAGGTTCATTAGTTTCCTCAAACAGCTGCTCACTGTAGTTCACCTGTTGGGGACTATTTTCAGCAGCGGATGAATCCACATTTGGTCCCTAGTGAGTCTTTGTGGCAGCGGGACGGTGTTTGTGGGAGTGCAGATAAACTACAATTTGCTGACAGCAGAAAATATCACCAGTCTTATCTTTAATGGTTGGAAACTTCTTTCGGCGAGATCAGAGGTGATCATTGCAGGTGTATGTTTTCACGTCAGGTGAAGCTACACTAGCAGTTTCTCTCCGCTCAGTCTTCGTGCTGAGCTAGGCTAACACACACTGGGAGCACAGATATCCATCTTCTCATCGACTCCGGCTCAGATGGAAAACAAGCGTACTTCTCAAAAATGTTGTACTGCTCCTTTAGAAAAAGGTGGACTATTATACAAAGAAAAAGTGAGCACACTGGAGCAGATCTGTGTTTACCTGCCACTACATCTCTGCTTTAATCCGGCTTTGGCCGCAGACTGGTGGCTGATTTTCTACATAAGACCACGACTGCCGGATCAAACGAAACCCACACTAAAGTATTTCCAAGTGAATGTATCAAACGTTTGTCTCTATGTACAGTTAGCAGACAGTTTCTGAACTGGTCCTAATGCAGTGAACCTTGAAGCCAAGAGTTACATGCAGAGGTTATTTGACTCAGGTCTGGTGTCATCAAACTCCTGTCTGTGCTTTATAAACCAAACGAGAGCTGCGACGGCCGTAACAACCTCTCAATTACAAAACAATGTTCTTCTGTGGATTATTAATTATGAGCCAACAATTCGAGCGACGTTAAACCACCAAAGATGAACAGGTTCATCTGTTGTGTGACAATATGACCTGTGGACAGGACGGGTTTGTTTATGTTGTCGGTTCAGAACTATTTTATGACACAAATTCTAAATTAAATGAAGTCAACTATAACTAAAGTGTTTCTCAGATAATTCATTTTTGATGGGAACACAAGCACCCAGACACAAGCATGGCTCCTCCTCACAGTGTCTGAATCCGAATAAGATATTTGGCCACTAGGAGCCTCCAGAGAGGCTTTAGTGGCTGCAGAAGAGGAAGCTGTTGGTGGAGGAAGACAGAAAAAGTTCCAAATCAAACAATATTTCTATTTATAAATATACATATATATAATAGTGTTTCTATGTGTGCATATAGACTTTTGCACACTGACTCCACCCCTGTACTGAACCCTGTAACCCAGCTTGGCCATTATTTCTCTAATGTTGATGCTGCGGGTGGAGCAGGTGGTGCAGGCTGGAATCGGCTTCATGCAGTACATATGGAGCTTACAGTGATAACAAGGACAGATTTACCGATTAATTCGGATTAATTTTGAAACAAGGGGTCCTCGATATCAGAAAGACAGAAGCAGCCTCTTCATTTCATTTTCATTGTCACTGGTAGATTTCATCAGTTGTGGCAAGCTAATGAACGTGAACATTACAGGCCACCTATCGAAGGTCAGTCTTAACCAACAGGGGGCAGCACATCACCAGAGCAAGGCCGTACCTCCCAGCTGTTGTTAGCTGACTTGAATCCGCCTGGTCCAGGAAGCTGGAGCATCAGGGGAGCGTCTGTGTTTACAGCGGTAAACACAGCTTCATGACAGGGAAAACAGTACTGAGGTGATTTACAGCAGCTCCAAGCAGGACTCTGACTCCAGGGACCATCTCCCTTTCTACAGCCGCATGTACTTCAACGTGTGGAGAAATGCAAAGCTTAGCTATGATTGCTAAGCTGTGATTGGACAGTCACTGCTCGGCGGAGGGTTTCAACGAGCGGTCTATTGATGATCCATATCAACTATCAAAAGATGATCACAGGCAGTGATCGCTGCCATTTGGCCTTAAAAGCACAGACAGAGACAAGATAACTGGACCGATCGGGAGCTTCTGGGATGTAAAGGTTCAACCAGAGGAGAGGACGTGTCATCAACATCACGATGAACTGTTCATCCTCTTTCCATCGGATTCAAAATCCAGCAACTTGTTTCCATGATCAGACCTCAACTCAAATCAGTAGATGAATACAAAAGCACATTTGTACCTGAAGTTTCTCTAAAACACAGAGGATTCAGAACAGAAGTATCACTGAAGACTGAGATTTCCCATCACACCGTACTAAATATTATGATTTGTGCCGACAAATGAGACAAAGGACTTGAAGCTATCATTCATTTCTGTCTGAATACTGAAAATTTACCCACACGTTCATCCCACTGGAAAAGTACCCAGTGCAACACTTTGAATGGTTTATTTCAGTATAGTAATCTATGGAAAAGTATGAAATACGCAGGAACAGAGACACAACGTGATACCGATGTGGATCATGCAGTAATATTTGTTATTGCATCATGTTCTCAAACCCTGTTACGCAGTAATAGTTACTGTGATGAGTAATGTGTTTTCTTCAATTTGAAGAAATTGGAAAAGCTACTTTCACTCTATTTTTGTGTATTTATTCTCTGATTGGGGATCCGACTGCTCGAAGCCGAGCAGCTGTCATTAATAAAAGAGTTCTAGGTTTAGTGTCAGTGTCATTTTATCTCTTCATGTCTGTGGTTTTCTGACCTCAATTTATAAAGATAATCGTAAAAATTGCTAAGGAAGCGTCACTCAGGAGGAGCAACTGTATCCAGTCACATCATACAAACATTTAATAGAATAGTTGTAGAATCATATTAGTACATTTATTCAACTGTCAAACAGAAAAAAACCTTCTTTTTAACTTAAAATGTGCTGGATTTTTGAATTCTCATTCCAATAACTGTTAATGATTCTGTGTTGTTCTTTCATTTGTGAACATCTTGTACAACATATGCAGGAGAGTCATATAGATTTTGTTTCAATTTGCACAAGTGCAAACATTTCCATGTCAAAACAAGATGTTATAAAAAACTACAGGATTGACTCTTGCTCCTGCTGAAGTCTTTACCTACTAAGAACTTCAAAAATGCCTTGTACCTACTCAGAAGTTCCTGCCATCCTGCCAGGTTCACACCGCCTGCACTCTTCGAGCTCAATGAGAGCATCAGTCCAGACCGATTTATTGGAGTGTTGTGTTTTAATCAAACTATACTGAAGGAGGAATCACCTCAGAGTTCAGATTGACTGTGGCTCCAAAGAAGCTTGATGTGAACGTGACCTCACAGTACTTTTCCATAGGTTAACACACTGGAATAAAGTCATTGTTAAAGAAAGTTTTACCCGCTGACACCCCCTCTCCCTGGTGTTTCTCTACGTTCTACGTCTCGTACCCGGCGGACCGGCGCCGCTGGTGGTTCCAGATGTCGTCTCTGTGTTCGGGTCGGCAGAAGAGCCTGGACGACTGGGCCAGCCGCTCCCGGTGCTCCCGCTCCCGGTCTCGCTCCGGCCTGGAGAACTGGGGACGACTCCCAAACTGGGAGGAGGAGTGGCTTCTGTTGTCAGGGAGCCCGGACGAGGAGAGCTGACCTCCCGCTGACCTGGAAATGTCACATGAACAAATAAACCGAGGAAGGAGGTTGTAGTGAAAGTAAACCAGACCAGTTTTAGAACAATAGATTTATCAAAGAGTGCAACATATCACAGAGCTTCCAATGGGCGTCTTCTCACTGTGACTGTTGTGTTTCTCCTAAAGAGTCTGTTCCTTAAATGGCCTCAATTTTGGCTCCAATAAAAGTGCAGCAGGAAACTTTACGTCAGGTCTTCGAAATGATTTTCCACAAGACATATGGGGCTAATTTGGCGAACTTAATTTCCTTTTGTCTCAGTGATTTAGCAATTTAAATGATCAAAAGGCAGTGTGAAAAAACAATGTGACCATGACCACATTTTCGACCCAATTCACTCTGAATTTCGTCTACATTTCCAGATAATCAGTGACAGAAATGTATCCGTGAAATAATCCATGTTTCCATCCACCACTGTTCTGTGAATACTGGGAGTTGGTGGAGCTAATTCTCCAGTTAGGTACAGAGAACATGTTGCAATTAAACAGCGTGATTGAAAGATCTCCAGTCAAACCTGACACAATGGAAACTGTGATGAAAATGTTGTAGTCACACAGATCTGATGTTTTCGCTGCTGTTGAACACAGAGTTTTGAAATGAGAGGAAATTCTGGAGAATATTTGGGAGGTGCTATGAGAAAATCACTCTCTTTAAAATCGACAATGAAAGCACAAGTGAAAGTGTTGCTCCGGCCGGAACAACAGTAAAGAAAAAAAGCAGGTGTTCATGATGCACAGGTGAGTAACACGAACCTCCACAGGACACAGACAGAAAGCTTATCCCACTCGAGCGGCTGATCGGAAGGACAAAATGCCACATGTTCAACAATGAATTAAACATGGCGGCGACACGACAGTCCTCATGAATGATTTAGCAGCCACTCTGTCCCCGTTTGGCTTTGAGTCAGACCCACAGCAGAGCGGAGCGGCACTTCACCTGCCTGTTAGAGGACGATCTTACAGCCCAGCGGACTGTGATTAGTGTTAAAGGTGACGACAGTCACCTCAGATTGAAGTCAAGAATAAAAATCCTGGAGACAAAGTTTGTGTATGAAGGAACTAATGGTGACAAATAAATCTAAAACAATCTACCTATAAAACTTTAAAAGATTTCAAATCCTAAACAGATCTTTGTTCACAAAAATCCAACATTTTCTATTAGACATGAATTCAAACTGGCCTCTGTTCTTTGAAAGAAACTTCCAGCAGCCACCCATAGACTCTGCAGAGGTCATAATAAAGAGGTCTATCTTCAGTTGGGTTTAGTTGGGACGAGACTCCAAGAAGGTTCCACAGTTAATTGAAAGGAGCAGGGAGATGTGACCTGGACAGAACATGACATCTGGTTCGCTGTTCTCTCGAAGGTCAGTGCTGTCATGATGGTTTGCATTTAGTCAATGACACGAATTTTATGGAGACCCAAATGTGAAAAGAATAAATTAGATATTACAGAATAAACAATCGTGAACAAACACAATAGAAGATCTAAAAAAACAATCCAACAAAATCCAAAAACTCAGCTGAGTGAAGTGAAACGAGATGTAATCCTCCTAACAGAGTTCATTAAAGGCCATTTTTATTTAATTTCATTAGTTTTTATTTCAAAATGTCCATTTTCCAGTCAGTTTATTTCACCATTTTTCCTAAAGACCACCACAAAGTTTCACCTCTCAGTCGAGACAAATATGGCAGAACCAGTTATGTGATGATGATGATTAGCTATGTTATCAGTTATCTTGTCCGTCTGTCCAAAGCAACCAATTTATTCATTCATATGATCATTGAATAATGTTGTACTTATTTATTCAATGTTTAACTCCCAGGGTTTCCAAAGAATTTGTCCATCAAACTCAGAAGCTCTGGTGTGACCGGACCAGGGTCAGTGCTTCACATTAGACTGTATGTGATTCAACATAAATCCACCTTGGACTCATGTTTGAGTTCATGAGGAAGTACTCACCTGCTTTTAGTGATTCTGTGAGGTCCATTATCAGTTGGCTGCTGGTGCTGATGAGGACACAGAAAAGGTCAAAGGTCATGTTACTACTGATGCTTTATCTATTAGCAGGATTTTGCTAGTTGATTGAACCATTTTCTAGTAAAAAAATAATGCCTCATATTTTACAAAGTCATCATACATTTTGTACATAAAATCTTGAAGTCCATTCACACAGTCCACACACACACAGGTGTTTTCATTTATGTTATACTGATTGACATGTTCCTCACCCTTCTGTTATCTATTAGCCGGGACAACTCACCTGTCTCGTCATTCCCAGCAGAGCTCCACCAAACTTTAACCTGACTAGAAGTGTAATCAGTAATGAAAACAGCTGTGTGGGTGTGCAGACAACCAGTAACTATCACAGCCAAATAAATCTAGTGGAGTGAAAAGTACAGTGTCTCCCTCTGAAAGGTTGGAACAGCGAAATACTTGTAAAGTAGAATATGTCTGTGAAGGTTCTCAGTCATCCAGGTCATGGTATACAAGTGCAAGTTGAATCGAAGGCAACTGGACTTAGTGTAGAGTCTTGAAGACGTTTCACTTCTCATCTGAGAAGCTTCTTCGGTTCTGACTGACTGGTACGGACTTTCTCGGATGAGAAGTGAAACGTCTTCAAGAATTGTAAAGTAGAAGTTCCTCAAAATTGCACTTGAGTGAATGTACTTGTCTACATTCACCACTGGACCTGTATGTGTGTGTTGTTGTACCTTGTAGTGGCTGCACTGTTGTGGGCTGCCGTTAACCTGGTAATACTCCACCAGCCTCTCGGCCAGAGCGATGCGTCTCAGCAGATTCTCGATGAAGCGCTGGATTCGAACTTTACCGCACGTCTCCTGTCGAGCCGCCGCTTCCAGAAACTTCTGGATGGTTATCACCTCCCTGGAAAAGAAACAATGACATTCAAGTGCAGCATAAATAAATGCACTTTGGTCCAGTGAGCAGTTCATGTCAGAGAAGCAGAAGTAAACATGGAAGCCTGTAATCTCCTTAATACGAATAATATACCAACATTAAATATTCTCAGTCAGGAAAAAGGGTGTGAAAAGCCACAAGGGATATTTACAGTAATCCAGCAGCGCAGGACAGTCAGCAAACTGTACGTAGAGTGTCTTTTGTAATTGTGTAGTGCAACATTAAAACAGCACTCCTCCGATTTAACATCGCATTTCTACAACATTGTCTGACTTATGATGGACAGTTGTTCCTCTTTAAAGCCTTCAGAAGCCCACGTCAGTCAGACCTGTTTACCTCTCTCGCCGTTCCAGCTCATTCTCTGAGGCGTTGAGCTGCTCCCTCAAAGCGGCGATCACCATGACAGCCACGTCCACCTGCCGGCTCAGTGACCTCTCCCTCTCCGCAACTTCCTGCCTCTCCTGGGCCAGGTGCTGCGAGTGAGCGCGTTCACACAGGAGCTCTGTGTCGGTCTGGGCGAGCTCCGTGCTCACCTTGGCCAGACGGCGCTGCATGGTGCTGTCGGCCGCCCGCAGGATGCTGGCCAGACGGCGACGCACTGCGGCCGAGGCTGCTGCCGTCTCCAGACCGGAGTAAGAGTTCTGCTCTGATGGTTACAGCAAAGGAGACAACGTTTTAGTTAGGTACTCACCACCTTGTCCGATCACCTCTCTTGTCTTTCGCTCGTCTGATTTTTAGGTCTCGTGTTACATCCACACTCACTCGCCCTGATGCTACATGAACTCTGAAACAGTCACTGTACATGTCAGACACTCGCTGAAAAACACATCCATAAATATGACTCTGCTCCAAAAAGTAAAATACGCAAGTAAAACTGAACGCACCGACCAGGTCCAGGTCTAGGTCCAGTTCTGGGTTTAAAGGGGGGCAAAGAGGAGCTGGGAACGGGAGGTGATGGTGGTTGAGGTGATGGCCTGTGTCTGACTTGCTGATGGACATTTTGGTGTCCTCCTCACTTCCACCTCTGTCTTTCTCTTCACCTTCGTCCTCCTCCTCCTCTTCTCCCGCATCTTCATCTTCTGTTCCGCCTTCCTCTTCGTTTTCCTCCTCCTCCTCCTCCGCCTGAGTCCCCACCCCGACACTCTGGGTGCATCTCCTCACAGAGCTGGAGGAGTGGAGGTAACTGCTGTCTCTGCTGTCACTGAAGGAGCGGGCGTGAGGTGGCCGCCCTGCGCTCTGCTGCCCCCTGCGGGTCGGGAGGCTCATGTCGTGCCAGGGGATCGCCGCCGTCAAGGGGTCGGGGAGTTTTCCAGTGATGCTGAAGCCGCCAGTGATCACGTCTGGCGAGCGGTACGAGTGGCGGTATTCCAGGTGGGCGTGCAGCGAGGCCAGGCTGCGGAAGCGCTCCTGCTCGCCGCAGCGGGGGCACCGGAAGGGGAGGTCGCAGGAGGTGACGGTGATGGCGCCGCAGGCCTGGCCGGTCCTCTCTAAGAGGAAAGAGCCAGAACCTCTGGAACACAACTTCTGCTGCATCACTCCACAGCTGAGCACAGAGAAACACAGAAGAACATGGTGGTGACGACACAAATAATAAATAGGCAAAACAAATATTTTGAGAGTTGATTAATAAACACTTTAGCAATTTTGGCCTGAGAAATCCCTTTCTCAAGCAAATATACCAAAAACATCTCTGGTTCCAGCTTCTCAAACCTGAGGACTTGCAGCTTTTCTCTGTTCTGTGTCTGCAAAAACTGAGCATCTTTGGGTTTTAGACTGTAGGTCAGACAAAACAGCCATTTAAAGACATTTATCAACTAAAGCATTATTTAATTAATCGGGAAAGAAAACAGGCAGATTCAGAGCTGAAACATAATGAATTTGTCATTTCACACAAATATGATTGGCAACTAATTTGACAATCATTGGATAATCATTTATCAAGCAAAAATGCCAAATATTCCTTAGTTCACTTTTCTCAGTTTTGAAGATTTCCTGCTTTTAATTATATTAAGAGATAATATACTGAATATCTTTGGATTTTGGACTATTGGTTGAATAAAACATGACACTGATGACATTACTTTGGACTATAGGAAACTGTGATGTGCATTTTGCATTATTTTGTGACATTTTACAGAAAATTAATCAGTTTATTGTTCCCAAAAAACTGATTAATTGTCTGAAATAGAAAAATTGATAGATGAAGGAACTGATCTTGGTTGAAGCCTAAACTGCACAACTGGTCAATACAGATTGTAAATGAAGTAAGTGGAACCAATAAACGTTAACTGTGAGATGAAAAAGACATATTACAGTAAATTAAAACATCATTCCTTTTTTTATTAATCTAGCAGGTCACAACATCCATTTCAATATGGAAAATGCTAAAGGTAGTGAGTGAAATGTTACAGAAGCAGGTTTGTGATGAGAAGGTTGCCGGCGGTGGTAGAAGAAGTACTCGGATCTTTTACTTACTGTGAGTAAAAGTATCAGCCTCCAAACATACTTAAAGTACCAAAAGTAAAAGTAGGCATGTGGAAGAATAACAGATGTCACTGGATTATAATTGGAGATGCATTCACGTGTGAGCAGCACTAATGTTGCAGCTGGTCATTTCTGTATTAATATAGAATAACAGAACGCTAATTTAATATCAGGTTGGTTAATTCAATACATTACAATTTATTGGTTGGTTTAGATTTTCTATTAATAATCTGAATCTGCAAAGTAACTTGTGACTAATGTTGTCAACGAAATGTAGTGGAGTAAAAAGTAGAAAATACAAGTACCTCAAATTATACTTACACTACTTGAGTAAATGTCTTCAGTTACATTCCCCCACTGATTTTATTTCATTTTTCATTTTTTAAATTTCTCTCTTCCAACTGAAATGGCTCAATGTGTTATTTTAACAGTCATATATATGAAAATAAATGCGTGATAATGTGATTCCAGTCCGCAGCCTGATGAACACTGGTTAGTTCTCAGAGGACAGGCTGGATGACAGCAGCTCACCTGAGCAGGTGAGCACACACGAAGCACACACAGTTTCCCTCACTGTCCATTTCATTGTGAACCACAGGTCGACGGTCTTTAGCATCGTTAGCTCTGCGTTAGCCGCTCCGTGCAGCGGAAGCTAACGTTAGCTAGCAAACACAAACAACCGCTGAATCATGACTGAAGGAAGCCCGTTAACGAGCTGCTCTCACCGGCTGCAGCTTCACGGCAGGTGTCCGACAAACCTCCGGCCGTTAATGTCTGACGGCGTCATGTCGCAGATGGAGACAGACAACAGCCCGCATGATGTCATTCATTCATTCAGACGCTCCGAGGACCGAAGACAAGTTAGCGAGTTAGCATGAGCAACAGGACGTCCGCTTAGCCCTTCAAAATAAAACCGATGACGAGCGCGTGAACGTGACTTACGGTGTGGAATTTTCAAAAAAACTCTAAAAACCTTTTAAGACTGAACATTTATTCCACTTTTTTCCTCTTATGTTGTATGTGTGTGTTCAATCATCTCATTGTCTCCAGAAATCGACCTTTTGTTTTCTCGAGATGAATTAACCTGCTGTTGCTCCAAAACGAGCTTTGTTTTCTGGAGAGAATGAAATAATGAACTTGTGACCTGCTGAGACAGCAGCATTAAAAATAGAAGCAAACACAGCTGTTCTTGGCCTCCACACATATGAAATAAATTAAGACATTTAATATCAACGACAAAGGAAAAGAACAAATCAAAAAGGTTTGTATCTTAATTACACCTTTTAAATGATTCCTTAATTGCATGAACACATTTCAGGAACTAAATGCACTTTCCCAGGTTAATAATTCAGTGATGAATAATTGTGCCCAGAGTAGAAAGTCCTGAGGGTTAGAGGTCGCCCTGCTCTTCAGTGTGTAGTGTCTCAGTGGCCTTTAGGTCACGCACATGAAACAGCAGGTCTCTAAGTGTGTGTGTGTGTGTGTGTGTGTGTGTGCGGCCCTCGTGGCAGATCTCCCATCTCACGACTCGGAGGCTTCAGAGTGTCATGTTTTGTCTGACAGAAGGTCTGTGGGGGAGAGTCCTGAGCTACGAAGGTGGACTCACACAATCTGAGAGCAACTGTGTGATGTGGTAAAGAGTTTTATTTCTCGTCATGATCATGTACAGTGATGTGACGTATGTGATATAGATACACACACACAGTGAGTGTCAGCTCCACAAGCACAGAAGAAGTCTGTGAGTAGCTGCCACAGTCAAGACAAATCAACTGTTATGTGTTTTAATCGAGTGTTAAACACCAGCAAATCAAACTAATCCAATTCTAAATGATGCAATCACATGTTCTTCTGGCACAAACCGTATGATGAACTTTGGTCAGGTTAAATACAGGTCTGCGTTTGCTGGGAGCAAACAGCAGCCAACCTCAATATTAAAACCAACACGAGGTGCCGGAGGTTGCGGTTCCTTTTGTTGAGCATGAAGGAAAACAACAATTTCCAAGGACACAAACACAAAATGATGAATTTCACGTCGGGTTGTGTGCCCAGATATTTCCTGTCTGGGAGCCGGGTCTCAGACGTACTGAGTGGTGTTGGTCTCCCCTCTCTGGCCTCCTTGCTTCCTACTGACAGTGAGTCTGATAGTTGAGTTTGGCTCCCAGTCGGGTTCCTGCCAGGTGTTTGTTGAAGGCGTCGTCCATCTTCTGGCTTTGTTCCGGTGTAAAGTGGTTCTTCCAGTCCCCGACCTCGCCTGCTCAGGGACAAAAATACCAAACAGTTAAACTCTCGCATCCTGATTTTCCCTTAAATTTCTTCTTGAGCAGCTTCAAAATAATCTTGCGTTTTGTATCTGCACCGACGTTCACACTGAAAGAGAGAAACATCGACCCACAGATGCTGTTTATCTTTTCAAGTACGAAACTCTCCTGTCACCTCTGTCTTCAGGAAATTATTCGCTGTCTTTTCAAGACATAGATGAGAACGTCGATATCAGTGTCATGTCGTTAGATACAGTTGCAGCACGTAACTCCGTCTTACGGTTTCTTTTTGAGTTCACATTAAAAAGGTCAGATACAACGTGTGAATTATTGAGCTTTGGGTGTTGGCCGTTCCTGACTCCACCTCTGTGCTGAACTCTGCTCACAGACATTAGGCTCATATTCATCCACACCTCTCATTCAAAAAATCCAATAAGCCTTTAAGTCCAACTGAATAAGCTACTTGTCCTCCCTGTACTCACAGAGAACACAAGGTCACATATGAGCAATATCACTTTGAAAACATTAGCCTATGTTTTCTTCCATTTTGACACCGACTTATGAGCTTGTATAAATGTGTTTTCTTCAACTTTAAAGAATTTAAAGGCCGTTCAGTTGAATGGGCGAGACAATCATTTCACTGAAACCACATTCCCAAAAGATGTTTTGTTGAAAAAAGATCGAAAGTCTCCGGACCTTTTCTGTAGATAATTGTCCCGATAGTGCTGGAGCCCATGGGGCTCTTCTTCATGGCGCTGAAAGTGCTGCTCTCTGCGATCCGCTGGACCTGAGCCTCCGTCAGGCTAAAGCCGAAGAAGCTGCTGATCATACGGATGTTCTTGCTCAGGTCCTGCAAGACAGGAAACAGAAGAGGAGCCGTTACAGACAAACACGCTGCTGAAATACGACACAGACGGGCTGCCTGGAGGGAAGGATTTAAACCCCGATGGATGATCACATGACACGAGCGGCAAACGGACCTATAGGCTTTTCTGACAATTTCTCCTCCGATTCTAATTCTAATAATTGTATTGATTCAAATACTTGATTGGAACATGAAACATTTTACATGTATAAAATAACACGACACAACCTTCTGTCAGACCAACACACAGTCAGGGTGTGATCTACCTGTTTTAGTTCTTCATAGGTAACAACCAGGATGTTGGGGTCGTCCATCCTCTTCTCCCAGCCCAAAATGTTGTCAAAGTATGATCCATAGACGACTGCAGACACAAGTAAGGATGGGAAAGAATTTCACTTTTAAAACTTCAACAGTTCGTGTCCTCAGTTCCCGAACGTTGGGAAAAGAAAAGCTGATGTAACACAGAGGCAAACAGGCCTCTGTCCCAACTCTTTGGAAAGTGTTGCAGCTATCAAATTCTGAATTTTAGAGCTTTATGAGGATGAACATTGTTTGGAATCTGGGTTGTATCTACATAAATTCCCTCTTCTTCAAAGGCACTAGACCGCTGTGATAAATCATGTCCAGATCTGTCTTCTCCGGAACAGGATTAGGAGAATGTGTTCGTCACCATGTTGTGGAAGCAGAAGAGGTTATTTATTTGATTAAAATTCAAGGATTCAATTCATTGCAAGGATAAAAGGTTATATAGAGCAGACGTCAGGCCTCAGACGTCTCAAAGAAAACACAGAGACAGCTGCTGTTTTGTTCACAGTTTTGTTTTTGATTCACAAATTCAAATTTAGAAATTCTTCCTCGGAGCGCTGAGCTTCAGGGCGGCACAATAAACGCGTGTTTTACAGAGGGGTTTGTTTGTGCGCCCCCTTTGGAGGCCACTGCAACAACCGACAGGTGGAGCAGTAACACCTGTGTCTCTTGTGACGACAGCAGAGGTCCAGGCCAGGAGTTGGCTGGCAGTCAGTGTGGGTGAAAGTTGGCCCGATGTGGCCCTGTGATAAAGTTAACCTGTGTACAGCCTGTGATCTGTGGACACAGTCATGGGATTTAATCTCTTCATTGCTGTATATTGCACTTTGGACTGCGTTTATAGGATTACTGGCTTCTGTGTAGATTTAGATTTTACCTTCAAAACAACAAACTGCCACTTTATTAATGCATTTAAGTGGGATGGCTTTTATTGTGAAAGACAGTTGTATTGTGAACAGATGCATCAGTTTCTCCTCTGTCTGTGTGAGCGTTTGCTGTGTTGAAATTCATTTTGATGAAGGCATTTGTCCTCGAATTGATTGTTTTTGATTTCTACTATCGGTACTTTTGCATCATTTAAGGATTTGAAATAGTTCTCTCTGCTGTTTTTGCAAACGTCATGTATCAGTCAATATCGTGATGAACTGCTCTCTTTGCCCTGAGAAAGCGTGAGAAGCATTTTAGCTCTTAACTCATTTTATGAGTGTCTTCATGCCGTAAACTCACTGAGTAAAGCAACAGTGGTTTTTAAATGCAGGCAACATTTTAACAGCGACCTGCTGAGTCGGCTGTAGTCTCTGTTTATCAGGCCATAAATGTGACAGAGCTCAGGATCAAACTGAGAATGTACGTGCAAATAAAAGCTTGTCTTTCAGAGCGATTGGCTGGGGGGGGGGGGCACCTTAAGTCATATCCTGATTTTGTTCTCTCTAGAAATCCTGAAATTGCTTCTGTTTTGTTTCTCACAACATATCATGGATATACTTGAGGTTTTGAATGATTCTCGACCGTTGACCGTTTATTCATTAAAATAAAATATGCATTTGTTCCTCAGGCCATCAGGGCTGAACTTTCCACCAAATTGGAGTCATGAAGTCATAAAGTAAAGCATTAGCAGATATCCTCTGAACAAACAGCACAAACAGACTTTAGATTTTATGGATACCTCATGATCAAATTTGGTCCTGTTAATAATCAATGTGCTTATTCAGTCATCTAGAATGTCTTTCATTCACCTTCTCCACTCATGAAGTTGGAGTAGAAGTCGTCCCAGGACGGTGAGGGGAGGGTCGGGTTGTTGTTGTAGAAATGATAGAAGGAGACCAGAGTGTCTTTAGGGTTCCTGAAGACCACCAACATCTGAACAACACACAACACAAGATAATTACAGAGACAGGAAGGAAAGGGAAAAGAATATAGAAAGACAGTAACAAACAAGAAATAGATGAAAATGAAAATGATGAGAAAGGAAAGAATAAGCAACAACAGACACATAAGACATGATGAGAGAAAGAAAGCAGTGTTTCATATACATGATAAACTGAGCGACTGTTGCTGGACGGTTTTTCTTCTCTTTGGAACAAAATCTGCTGATTAGATTTAAAAGAAAAACATGATGAAGAACTGTGTTTGGTTTTTGTCTTTGATGGTCTCTCTCTTCTTTATTCTCCTCGAACAGGACACAGCTTTGACAACACCTCTTGACCTCCTTCATCGTTCTCTCCTTTCACAGCTATGAGGAGGATCACTTTGCTCTTTGAGAGTCTTGCTGCTGAAGTTTTCAATCTTACTTTCGTTTTCTTTGCGTAGAAGGAGGTGGGCATTCTGTCAGGGTGCATGTGGGACCCCAGAAGCCTCGGAGACGGAGACTCATCCACGACCTGAGGGGAGAGGAGGAGACAGGAGGAGTCAGCTTTATCTGTTACCGATTACTTTTATACGCTAACAGCCCCGAGTCATCAAACCGGAACAACAAACAGCCGTAAAATGACTCGTGTTTGGAAACTGAGCATATTTCATTTCTTACATTCTTACAATACTGTATCTGCTCGTAGCAAGCGGAGGAGAAACGAGAGTTTATATGTGCCTCCACCGCCTGCATTCCTGCCTTCCACAGAGTCTGTTCCTGATTCCACTGAGATCCACAAAAACATTTTTAAATTCTACACACAGAGGCTGTAAGTACTTCCTGGGTTAAGGTCAAGATGTTGGACGTCGTAACAAAGTCCGACACCCGGATGGAGACCTGGACGAAGGTTTTCAGTGCAAACAGCACACTGCAGAGTGATAATTCTCTGTGGGTTCACAACTGTGACACCTCTCCCTTCACTTTACACAAAATTTTCTGAGAAATATTCATATGAAGGTTAATCTGTCGTTATTACTTAAACCATTGACTCCCACAAGCAGACAGACTTTATCTCTGTCCGACAACACACACACACACACACACATCCAGTGAGTACCTTTAAATCGTCTGGTCTAAAAAACTCGATCAGTGACGCCATCTTGGGTTCCATGTCCAAGCCTGTGGCCTCTGCAATGATCTGCGACAAGATGCCCCCCATCCAGTTAAAACCTACACACACACACACACACACACAAATCATTGTTCAGCCACGCTTCAGTTGAAATTCTGGCCACATTCCTTAACACTGTATGTAAACCTGAATCACAGGGAAATGTGATTAAATGATTCCTGGTTATTTCCTGGTAAGAAGAACTGTGTTAGGGGGTTGAATGTTTCATTCAGTCACAGTGAACCAAACACATATGTGGTTGATATGTGTTGTTGAATGAGTTGTGTGCGTCAGCATCTGGGGACAGAAAGGGACAAGAAACCAGCTTTTGAGTCATTGATCACAAACAGACACGAAAGTGACGGGAGAAATATTTCAGGACAATAAACAGCAGCAGATGGTGAATATGGGAGTGTTGAGGTGAAGGATGGGCTAAAGCGGGCCCCCGTGCATGAAGATGTGGGACGAGTGTGTGTTATCTAACATTCCTGCAAAGGCAAAGAACTTGTCTGTCTTCAGGTTGTTTCTCCAGCAACAAGCTGCTGTGCAAAAGCTCCTTGAAGGGAAACATCCAAAAAAGAAAACAGGTCACATTCCTTGAACGCACCACAACAACAGCATGAATGTGATACTTTGTGTTTTAAAGAGAAAGACGTTAAAGGTGGTGTTACATTGTGCTTTTAAATATTACATCATCACCTGATTCAGTCAAGTATCAGTGCAAAGGTGTTCACTGCAGTACCCTGAATTCCTGCAAAGTGATGTCAGCAAAGGCCTCACATGATGCTGTTCGGGAGGCAGCTTTGAAATTCAGTCTAACAAGTGTTCAGATGTCTGAGACCTCCCAACTCCAGCAGCAACATTTCATTTGACAAAACTGAGAACTTATAACATTTTACTTCTTTTTTAGTTGAATGTTAAAAATGGATTGATCTTGCATGACTCAGCAAAACCCTGGATTACATTCACTGCCAACAACAGATTTTCTGCTTCTGTGCATCAAGGACACACGGCGTCCTGCAAGGAACGCTGGCACAAGACAGAAGTCGTGAGATGTGGGATGTGAACGCAATTACTGGGCTGATCAGTGTTTTCAATTTTATTGCCTTTTCATTCCTAAAAACAAACCATGTCTACCTGCAACCACTCATCTACAAAGTCCATTTTAACACTTAAAAAGATACAAAATTATAGAGTTACTCACAAAAAAAGATAAGGATGAAAGGAAAGTCTGAAAAAGTAAATGCAGTTTTTCGTAGCAGAAACACAATTTTTTTTTCTTCTCATTTTCAACCTTGTCAGTCATCTCAGTTTTATCCTGTGTCCCGACCTTCAGGCTGGGAACTGCTGCATTGACCTGCTGAGCAGGGGTCAAAGCAAATCTGGAAAATGCTGGTGTCGTTTCAAAAACTGGTTTGGTACAAATGCTGCTTCGTCTCTCTTTTTCCTTCTCCCCCTTCACTCTGCAGATGTTTGTGGTCTGAGCCACATCAACCCGAGTGGAAATAGGAACAAACACAAAAAAAGTTTGAAGAAAAAGAAGAGGCTCTGTAGACTTTTCTCTTCTAATCACTGCTTAAATTTAACATTTGATTTTGATACCAAACTTCATTCATCATGTGAATCCAAGCAATTTTCTCTGTGCGAAAGACTGCACAGAAAAAGTAACTGTAGAATTTAAGAATTTAGATTTTCATTGAAATCATTTATTTTTTGTTTTAAACAGGCAGATTTATCACTGGAACTGGATTTTATCCAGATTAGAAAGAAAATATTAATCATATCAAAGACATTTATTATTTGTTTGATTGATGATTTACTGCAGTTAAATTGTGTTTGCTGCACTTTTATATGATTTTGTATTTACACAAATCTGCAGCAACTTACAGACTTTCACCAGCGCTACAATCACTAACATCACAAGCAACCTGAGCTGTCAAAGGTCAGAGGTCACAACAGTGCTGTTCCTGTGACCTTGTTCCTGTGACCTTAAACATTTTCATTGATCATTTGTACAAATGTAATTTCATCTGATGGTTGTTGTTGTTGAACAGCTTCTGTTTGTGAATAAATGTTTGTAATGGTATTACAGTTACTCACCACATTTTGGATAAGACACCAGCATGACGTCGTCCTCTCTGGCCTTGAAGTTCCCCAAATCCTTCATTTGTTCCTCAGGGCACACGATGCGTGGGTACAACACCCCGTTGTATCTGTACAACTTATCCTCGTCTCTCATGTCTTTCGCCATCTGCACCCTGGACTCTATACTCTGGATGAAGATACTAGCGTTAGTGCTCATCTTGATTCAGAACTGTGGAACCGCACAAATCAGAAACTCTGGCTTCTTCTCAAAGTAAGTCCAAGACAAGAATTCAACAGCAACTACAGCTTTTATAAAGAGAGAGAGTGTAGTTGTAGTAAAAGGAGGAGGTGCCTTATGCCTCCTCCTCCTTTTACTACACGGCACATGCAGGAAAATGTGCGTGTTGGTGGAGGTGTGGCTGATGGGAGATACCTGTGCCATGCTGCCTCCCTGATGGGAGGTCCACGTTGACAGACTGACTGACACACACACAGAGTTCTCTGGGGCCCCAGGCATAACACACACATTTCCACGCTTGAATCTGTTCTGCTTCCTCTTCCTTCTCTTCTCTGAATGAACACATGAATGAACTGTGACTCCGCCTGCTGACTGTCTGAACAGTCAGAATTCTCACTGCACTCATCTACATTTAATCATTCAAAGCTTCTATTGCTTCAGCTACAAAACCATTGAGTCTTAGATTTGTTCTATTGTTGCGTTGCCTGTGAACGTGAACATGAACATGAACATGAACCCATCCTGCAGCTGAGTGGATGAACGTAAACACTTGTGGGCTCTTTGGTGTTTTCTCGATCCAGGAGCAGGACTGCAACAGTTTGCATTATTGATTTATCTGCCTTTTCTTTTCTCCATCAATTGTTTGCTCTATAAATAAAACACCACCCCACACAGACTGTCTCGTCCTCTCTTGCTGTCCTGCAGGTGTCGCTGTTGAAGCATTTTAATCAGAATTTCAATGATGGACTTTTTTCCAAAGAAGAGAGACAAATTGTTTTATAAATGATACTGATATTTGGTGAAGGTTTATTTCAACCAATCAGCCTCCTCTGAATGTGAGGTGAGAAACGAAGCTGAAAACTGACAGTTCATGTGTTTTCCACATGATGTAAGTTTCTGCCCTGAGATTCATGTCTGTGGGCGCAGAGTTTTTTTAAACATAAACTTTTAGCTTACATTCAAAGTACATTTTTCATTTCAGTAATTTTAATTTGGTTTGTAATTTATGTGTGTTTTCTGAAAAAAAAATGGAATCTGTTGAACTTGTTTTTGTTTGAACAGCAATTTGGAGATTTTTTGAATGTTCCCCTTCTTTCGTAACATTTTCAACATCACGTTTTATAACACTGAGCTGAGTTTAAACATTTTGATGGATTGTTTTTACAATGTCATTGTCACATTAGATCTTCTCTCCTGTTTGTGTTTGTTCACGATTGTTTATTCTGTAATGTCTAATTTATTCTTTTCACATTTGGGTCTCCATAAAATTCGTGTCATTGACTAAGTGCAAACCATCATGACAGCACTGACCTTCGAGAGAACAGCGAACCAGACGTCATGTTCTGTCAGAGCTGGAG
Organism: Holacanthus passer; assembly: GCA_025331565.1. Taxonomy (NCBI): domain Eukaryota; kingdom Metazoa; phylum Chordata; class Actinopteri; family Pomacanthidae; genus Holacanthus; species Holacanthus passer. Next base: position 3,112,225 of record JAFREQ010000090.1, on the reverse strand, counting down.
GAGTGGAGGTAACTGCTGTCTCTGCTGTCACTGAAGGAGCGGGCGTGAGGTGGCCGCCCTGCGCTCTGCTGCCCCCTGCGGGTCGGGAGGCTCATGTCGTGCCAGGGGATCGCCGCCGTCAAGGGGTCGGGGAGTTTTCCAGTGATGCTGAAGCCGCCACCTGAGCAGGTGAGCACACACGAAGCACACACAGTTTCCCTCACTGTCCATTTCATTGTGAACCACAGGTCGACGGTCTTTAGCATCGTTAGCTCTGCGTTAGCCGCTCCGTGCAGCGGAAGCTAACGTTAGCTAGCAAACACAAACAACCGCTGAATCATGACTGAAGGAAGCCCGTTAACGAGCTGCTCTCACCGGCTGCAGCTTCACGGCAGGTGTCCGACAAACCTCCGGCCGTTAATGTCTGACGGCGTCATGTCGCAGATGGAGACAGACAACAGCCCGCATGATGTCATTCATTCATTCAGACGCTCCGAGGACCGAAGACAAGTTAGCGAGTTAGCATGAGCAACAGGACGTCCGCTTAGCCCTTCAAAATAAAACCGATGACGAGCGCGTGAACGTGACTTACGGTGTGGAATTTTCAAAAAAACTCTAAAAACCTTTTAAGACTGAACATTTATTCCACTTTTTTCCTCTTATGTTGTATGTGTGTGTTCAATCATCTCATTGTCTCCAGAAATCGACCTTTTGTTTTCTCGAGATGAATTAACCTGCTGTTGCTCCAAAACGAGCTTTGTTTTCTGGAGAGAATGAAATAATGAACTTGTGACCTGCTGAGACAGCAGCATTAAAAATAGAAGCAAACACAGCTGTTCTTGGCCTCCACACATATGAAATAAATTAAGACATTAAATATCAACGACAAAGGAAAAGAACAAATCAAAAAGGTTTGTATCTTAATTACACCTTTTAAATGATTCCTTAATTGCATGAACACATTTCAGGAACTAAATGCACTTTCCCAGGTTAATAATTCAGTGATGAATAATTGTGCCCAGAGTAGAAAGTCCTGAGGGTTAGAGGTCGCCCTGCTCTTCAGTGTGTAGTGTCTCAGTGGCCTTTAGGTCACGCACATGAAACAGCAGGTCTCTAAGTGTGTGTGTGTGTGTGTGTGTGTGTGTGTGTGTGTGCGGCCTCGTGGCAGATCTCCCATCTCACGACTCGGAGGCTTCAGAGTGTCATGTTTTGTCTGACAGAAGGTCTGTGGGGGAGAGTCCTGAGCTACGAAGGTGGACTCACACAATCTGAGAGCAACTGTGTGATGTGGTAAAGAGTTTTATTTCTCGTCATGATCATGTACAGTGATGTGACGTATGTGATATAAATACACACACACAGTGAGTGTTCAATCAAGTATTCAATCAAGCCTCAGCTCCACAAGCACAGAAGAAGTCTGTGAGTAGCTGCCACAGTCAAGACAAATCAACTGTTATGTGTTTTAATCGAGTGTTAAACACCAGCAAATCAAACTAATCCAATTCTAAATGATGCAATCACATGTTCTTCTGGCACAAACCATATGATGAACTTTGGTCAGGTTAAATACAGGTCTGCGTTTGCTGGGAGCAAACAGCAGCCAACCTCAATATTAAAACCAACACGAGGTGCCGGAGGTTGCGGTTCCTTTTGTTGAGCATGAAGGAAAACAACAATTTCCAAGGACACAAACACAAAATGATGAATTTCACGTCGGGTTGTGTGCCCAGATATTTCCTGTCTGGGAGCCGGGTCTCAGACGTACTGAGTGGTGTTGGTCTCCCCTCTCTGGCCTCCTTGCTTCCTACTGACAGTGAGTCTGATAGTTGAGTTTGGCTCCCAGTCGGGTTCCTGCCAGGTGTCTGTTGAAGGCGTCGTCCATCTTCTGGCTTTGTTCCGGTGTAAAGTGGTTCTTCCAGTCCCCGACCTCGCCTGCTCAGGGACAAAAATACCAAACAGTTAAACTCTCGCATCCTGATTTTCCCTTAAATTTCTTCTTGAGCAGCTTCAAAATAATCTTGCGTTTTGTATCTGCACCGACGTTCACACTGAAAGAGAGAAACATCGACCCACAGATGCTGTTTATCTTTTCAAGTACGAAACTCTCCTGTCACCTCTGTCTTCAGGAAATTATTCGCTGTCTTTTCAAGACATAGATGAGAACGTCGATATCAGTGTCATGTCGTTAGATACAGTTGCAGCACGTAACTCCGTCTTACGGTTTCTTTTTGAGTTCACATTAAAAAGGTCAGATACAACGTGTGAATTATTGAGCTTTGGGTGTTGGCCGTTCCTGACTCCACCTCTGTGCTGAACTCTGCTCACAGACATTAGGCTCATATTCATCCACACCTCTCATTCAAAAAATCCAATAAGCCTTTAAGTCCAACTGAATAAGCTACTTGTCCTCCCTGTACTCACAGAGAACACAAGGTCACATATGAGCAATATCACTTTGAAAACATTAGCCTATGTTTTCTTCCATTTTGACACACCGACTTATGAGCTTGTATAAATGTGTTTTCTTCAACTTTAAAGAATTTAAAGGCCGTTCAGTTGAATGGGCGAGACAATCATTTCACTGAAACCACATTCCCAAAAGATGTTTTGTTGAAAAAAGATCGAAAGTCTCCGGACCTTTTCTGTAGATAATTGTCCCGATAGTGCCGGAGCCCATGGGGCTCTTCTTCATGGCGCTGAAAGTGCTGCTCTCTGCGATCCGCTGGACCTGAGCCTCCGTCAGGCTAAAGCCGAAGAAGCTGCTGATCATACGGATGTTCTTGCTCAGGTCCTGCAAGACAGGAAACAGAAGAGGAGCCGTTACAGACAAACACGCTGCTGAAATACGACACAGACGGGCTGCCTGGAGGGAAGGATTTAAACCCCGATGGATGATCACATGACACGAGTGGCAAACGGACCTATAGGCTTTTCTGACAATTTCTCCTCTGATTCTAATTCTAATAATTGTATTGATTCAAATACTTGATTGGAACATGAAACATTTTACATGTATAAAATAACACGACACAACCTTCTGTCAGACCAACACACAGTCAGGGTGTGATCTACCTGTTTTAGTTCTTCATAGGTAACAACCAGGATGTTGGGGTCGTCCATCCTCTTCTCCCAGCCCAAAATGTTGTCAAAGTATGATCCATAGACGACTGCAGACACAAGTAAGGATGGGAAAGAATTTCACTTTTAAAACTTCAACAGTTCGTGTCCTCAGTTCCCGAACGTTGGGAAAAGAAAAGCTGATGTAACACAGAGGCAAACAGGCCTCTGTCCCAACTCTTTGGAAAGTGTTGCAGCTATCAAATTCTGAATTTTAGAGCTTTATGAGGATGAACATTGTTTGGAATCTGGGTTGTATCTACATAAATTCCCTCTTCTTCAAAGGCACTAGACCGCTGTGATAAATCATGTCCAGATCTGTCTTCTCCGGAACAGGATTAGGAGAATGTGTTCGTCACCATGTTGTGGAAGCAGAAGAGGTTATTTATTTGATTAAAATTCAAGGATTCAATTCATTGCAAGGATAAAAGGTTATATAGAGCAGACGTCAGGCCTCAGACGTCTCAAAGAAAACACAGAGACAGCTGCTGTTTTGTTCACAGTTTTGTTTTTGATTCACAAATTCAAATTTAGAAATTCTTCCTCGGAGCGCTGAGCTTCAGGGCGGCACAATAAACGCGTGTTTTACAGAGGGGTTTGTTTGTGCGCCCCCTTTTGGAGGCCACTGCAACAACCGACAGGTGGAGCAGTAACACCTGTGTCTCTTGTGACGACAGCAGAGGTCCAGGCCAGGAGTTGGCTGGCAGTCAGTGTGGGTGAAAGTTGGCCCGATGTGGCCCTGTGATAAAGTTAACCTGTGTACAGCCTGTGATCTGTGGACACAGTCATGGGATTTAATCTCTTCATTGCTGTATATTGCACTTTGGACTGCGTTTATAGGATTACTGGCTTCTGTGTAGATTTAGATTTTACCTTCAAAACAACAAACTGCCACTTTATTAATGCATTTAAGTGGGATGGCTTTTATTGTGAAAGACAGTTGTATTGTGAACAGATGCATCAGTTTCTCCTCTGTGTGAGCATTTGCTGTGTTGAAATTCACTTTAATGAAGGCATTTGTCCTCGAATTGATTGTTTTTGATTTCTACTATCGGTACTTTTGCATCATTTAAGAATTTGAAATAGTTCTCTCTGCTGTTTTTGCAAACGTCATGTATCAGTCAATATCGTGATGAACTGCTCTCTTTGCCCTGAGAAAGCGTGAGAAGCATTTTAGCTCTTAACTCATTTTATGAGTGTCTTCATGCCGTAAACTCACTGAGTAAAGCAACAGTGGTTTTTAAATGCAGGCAACATTTTAACAGCGACCTGCTGAGTCGGCTGTAGTCTCTGTTTATCAGGCCATAAATGTGACAGAGCTCAGGATCAAACTGAGGATGTACGTGCAAATAAAAGCTTGTCTTTCAGAGCGACTGAGTCAGAGTGCGTAACCTGATCAGGACCTATTATAATAATATATATTACTCAATGTGCTTATTCAGTCATCTAGAATGTCTTTCATTCACCTTCTCCACTCATGAAGTTGGAGTAGAAGTCGTCCCAGGACGGTGAGGGGAGGCCCGGGTTGTTGTTGTAGAAATGATAGAAGGAGACCAGAGTGTCTTTAGGGTTCCTGAAGACCACCAACATCTGAACAACACACAACACAAGATAATTACAGAGACAGGAAGGAAAGGGAAAAGAATATAGAAAGACAGTAACAAACAAGAAATAAATGAAAATGAAAATGATGAGAAAGGAAAGAATAAGCAACAACAGACACATAAGACATGATGAGAGAAAGAAAGCAGTGTTTCATATACATGATAAACTGAGCGACTGTTGCTGGACGGTTTTTCTTCTCTTTGGAACAAAATCTGCTGATTAGATTTAAAAGAATAACATGATGAAGAACTGTGTTTGGTTTTTGTCTTTGATGGTCTCTCTCTTCTTTATTCTCCTCGAACAGGACACAGCTTTGACGACACCTCTTGACCTCCTTCATCGTTCTCTCCTTTCACAGCTATGAGGAGGATCACTTTGCTCTTTGAGAGTCTTGCTGCTGAAGTTTTCAATCTTACTTTCGTTTTCTTTGCGTAGAAGGAGGTGGGCATTCTGTCAGGGTGCATGTGGGACCCCAGAAGCCTCGGAGACGGAGACTCATCCACGACCTGAGGGGAGAGGAGGAGACAGGAGGAGTCAGCTTTATCTGTTACCGATTACTTTTATACGCTAACAGCCCCGAGTCATCAAACCGGAACAACAAACAGCCGTAAAATGACTGTTCTCTGATCTGTGCTAAATGTTTGGTTGAGTCTCACTAAAACCACTTGTTTAGGGGCAGGTTGGGGAAAGATGGTGGTTATTGTTGTGATAGAAATTTAGTTAACTTTGGTTTCAGCAGTAACAATACAGCTGGGTGTTGCCTTTAAGTTGACAAGATCAGCTGTGTCTGTGATTCAATCAGTTGGCACATTTGTTAGATTCCTGTCTTTGTTTGCAACAGCCTTTGTTTTTTCTGTCATGTAGCAATCAATCAATGTTCATGAGTATTAAAACTCCTGACAGAGAGAGACACTTTGTCAATCTCTGGCAGACTCTTTGAGATGCTAGACTGCAAAGGTTTGAAGCTTCATGCAATAAACCTTACAAAAACAAGGTTTGTTGTACGATCTTTATTTTCAGATTTCTGCCACACTGTTAACTTGACAGTTGGTAAGAAACAGGATTCAAACACTCCAATGTCAAAGTACTTTGTTATTGTGACACAGACCTACCTGCAACAGTCAACCTACTCTGTGACCCGTGGAAGTTTGAGAACTGTGTGCAAATTTCCTGTGACGTAAATGAACCTTGTGACAACCAGTCAAACTGATTCTCTTGTGTAACTGAAGCATTTACAGGACTTGTTTTTTTTTCAGTTCTCGATTGGAGTGTTTTGTGATTGTGATGGTCGACGACTTCCTGATTATCTACAATAAAACATTATTACACTACATTGCAGATGTAGAGAAGAAATCAGCTCAGCTCAGGAAATGAAACACGCCATCATGAGCCAGTAAAGTGACAATGTGAGAAATGGATTAAATCAACCTGCAACTGTCGATACCGAGCCCGTCTTTGCGAACAGTTTCTCCACGTTTTTATGCTATATTTCTGTATTATATATTATGTTATACTGTATTATCACATTTCACCTTATATTTTATGATGCAAACTGTGTTATGTCATATGTTAACGTGTTATGCTGCTTAACATCACAATTTATTAATCATGTGTTCTGGTGTTTACTGTTACAATAGATTTTATCATATTACTTAATGTACTTACTGACCACTGTGTCTGAGTCAGTACTGCAGGATGACTGAAGTAAAACACTGGTTGTGGGGACTGTGTGTAGGAATTATTCTTGAATAGTTTCTCTGCTTATTTATTTTCTTTGGTCTGCTGTACTTGTGCAGCACTTGAATTTCCCCTCTGAGGATCAATAAAGGATTATTTTATCTTCTTATGGGCGTCTTGGAGCTTTTGCAACCTAAGATGTGGTCGAAGGTTCGGAAGAGTTGGTCAGTAAACCTTTGAGCTCAGATTATTTTGTTGGACAGGAAGTAAAAGCTGTCAACCAGCATTGACACTGAAACAAAGACACACAAGTTATGCAAAGATACATCATGATAAAGGATGAAGGATTCAGCAGAGGTCCTGGTCGGCCTCAACAAACCTGCCTTGTAGAGACTGCCTTCATAAAGGTCTAATAATTTGCAACAGCTGATACACAACTGAGAATATCTTATTTCTTACTTTCTTCCAATGCTGTATCTGCTCGTAGCAAGCAGTTCTCTCATTTACCTCTCAGCAAGAAAGAGAATATGCGTATTTCCCAAAAGGTCGAACGATTCTTTCAAGGTCTCTGCTCAGGATTTTACCAGTGCAGAGTTCAACCTTCATTAACAAGACCAGAGAAACTGTTGACACATGAACACACCGAACCACGTGTGCCCGACCGAACAGGTGAAAGGTCTCCAGACATCCTTACATCTAAAGACAAAGAGCATGTGAGCTCCACCTTAAATTCTCTTGTTTGCGGTTCTTTTAATAAAAGTGTTTGTTTCCTGATGTGCTCTCTGACTGTGATGAATGGTTTCATGCTGAACGCCCAGCAGGCTCAGCCTGGCACATTATCTGATTCTGACTGCAGCAACAAACCACATGGATACTGAACTCTGTTTGACTTCAACAGATCGACACCCAACAGTTTGCTTAACGAGGTTTGGTCTGTTTGATTTCCTCCACATGCCGACGAAAAGGGAGGAGAAATGAGAGTTCATACGTATGTGCCTCCACCGCCTGCATTTCTGCCTTCCACAGAGTCTGTTCCTGATTCCACTGAGATGCATAAAAACAACAGATGTAAAAATAAGAAGCTAAAAGAAGCTGAAAAGCTCTGTAGAGCTGCAGAGTGATAATTCTCTGTGGGTTCACAACTGTGACACCTCTCCCTTCACTTTACACAAAATTTTCTGAGAAATATTCATATGAAGGTTAATCTGTCGTTATTACTTAAACCATTGACTCCCACAAGCAGACAGACTTTATCTCTGTCCGACAACACACACACACACACACACATCCAGTGAGTACCTTTAAATCGTCTGGTACCAAAAACTCGATCAGTGGCGCCATCTTGGGTTCCATGTCCAAGCCTGTGGCCTCTGCAATGATCTTCGACAACACCCCCACTGTCCAGTTAAAACCTATGCACACACGCACGTTTCATGTTTCAGACATGTTGTCTGCAATCTGCAGCGACTTACAGGTTAAAAACAAGCTTGACTTTCACCAGCGTTACAATCACTAACATCACAAGCAACCTGAGCTGTCAAAGGTCAGAGGTCACAACAGTGCTGTTCCTGTGACCTTGTTCCTGTGACCTTAAACATTTTCATTGATCATTTGTACAAATGTAATTTCATCTGATGGTTGTTGTTGTTGAACAGCTTCTGTTTGTGAATAAATGTTTGTAATGGGATTACAGTTACTCACCACATTTTGGATAAGACACCAGCATGACGTCGTCCTCTCTGGCCTTGAAGTTCCCCAAATCCTTCATGTGTTCCTCAGGGCACGCGATGCGTGGGTACAACACCCCGTTGTATCTGTACAACTTATCTTCGTCTCTCATGTCTTTCGCCATCTGCATCCTGGACTCTATACTCTGGATGAAGATACTAGCGTTAGTGCTCATCTTGATTCAGAACTGTGGAACCGCACAAATCAGAAACTCTGGCTTCTTCTCAAAGTAAGTCCAAGACAAGAATTCAACAGCAACTACAGCTTTTATAAAGAGAGAGAGTGTAGTTGTAGTAAAAGGAGGAGGTGCCTTATGCCTCCTCCTCCTTTTACTACACGGCACATGCAGGAAAATGTGCGTGTTGGTGGAGGTGTGGCTGATGGGAGATACCTGTGCCATGCTGCCTCCCTGATGGGAGGTCCACGTTGACAGACTGACTGACACACACACAGAGTTCTCTGGGGCCCCAGGCATAACACACACATTAGGTTAGGTTCTAGGTAGGTAGATTCTTGGAGACATTTGACTTGTCATCCGAGAAGCCTCTTCAGTTCTGACTGACTGGCACAGAGACCCAGGTACTTACACCTCTGTGGAGTCGTTAACCAAGTCATTGATAGCACTTAGTATGCGGCTGCTCCTGGGTGTGAAACGACGGTCGTTGAGAGTCGTTTGTGAGTCACCTGATACCAAGTGTGAATGACCATTAACACTGTCACATGAGGTCAAGTGGTTGTTTCCTCTCCTGGGAAGAGATGCAGCATTGTAGGTGGGAGACAGGTGACGTCTGAGGCCTCCTGCTCTGTTGAGTGATGGCTTCTCCAGGCTTCATAAATGGCCTCTGTCACTCCTCTCAAACCACCTAACTTCCCTGTCCAAAACGTGCACATTGTCGTCGTTGAGTGTCCCTTTTCCTTGAGGTGGAGGAAAACTGCTGAATCTTGACCTGTGGTCTTCAAGAACCTACACTAAGTCCAGTTGCCTTCGATTCAACTTGCACTTGTATACCATGACCTGGATGACTGAGAACCTTCACAGACACATCTTACCAACAGTCGTTTTTATTCCTGCTATAGGAGCCACATCTGTTTATTTTTGTGGGTTGCGTCTATTTCTAAAATTTAATCTATGTTCCAGCCGGAAATGATTTTCCACAGATGTGATAAACAATAATGTGATAAATAAAAAGCCGATCGCTAGATCAGATGAGCAGCTGCTTCAATCGGCGGTTTCACAAAGTGATGATTTACAGATCTGTGCTTTGACGCATGCGCTTCGCAGCCAAATCGAACAGACTCATGGGTACAGGAAGTTCAAAATGGCGATGGACGGAATGATGTCCACGTCTTCGGCTCTTTCTTACCACAATGTCGGGGACTTTTACCCCAGAAAGTTCGGGCCGAAGCCGGACGTGGTGCCGTCCGGGGTGACGGAGAGGAAGGTGGGGCCGCTGGATAAACCGGACATGGTGTCGGTGGATGTTATTAACGTCAGTGATTCAGGTTTGTTATGCTAACAGGCTAACGGCTAACAGCGGCTGTGCTCTGTTTCTGAGTTTGACTCTGAAGATTTTCTGTTTGTTCCGCGGTTTTACCGACAGAGCAAACGTTAATATTGTCTTTAATAAGTTCAAACCGGTTGAAACCAGCTGCGTTTGAGTCTGTGTTTCCTGTTTGTTCATGTTGGCGTGTCAGACAGTCTGACGTCTACACGGACTATTGATAATCAATGATTAACTAATGATTGACGGCAGGAGAACACATTCTTTCTTATGAAGGTTAATTTGAGTTTTAATTTATGAAGACAGACCATGTGAACAAGTTAACTACTTATTTTATCTTTCCGTCTTAGTTAATCTGTAGAACTGATTTCTGTCTGTCTGTGGTTGATTGATGGTTGATTGATCTGGATAAAACCTTTCATATCACAATATTAATTTATATTGTGTTTGCATTCTCTGGACAATGAACAAGGAAACAATTCATGGATGAAATAATTAAACTGGAATGTCTGGAATGAAATACCTGACAAATCAAGATACCTTGTCACATTGATCCAGAAAATGACGTAAGAAGCTGCTGTTTATTGGTTTGCATTACTGTCAATCAAAACCTGATTGTAGACTCATTTTTCACTGTGTATCGTGGTATATATGAAGTCAACTGAAATATGACAACATGGAAAACTGCCTCAACATACATGGGTTAAGGTGCATCAGGAAAGGGGTTAGGGAGTCAGAGTTTGCTGTTTTCTTTGTTAGCTTTGTGTCTTGTTGTTCCATGTTGACGGTGGCACCTGTCTTCCTCCACAGACGTCCACATGCACAGGAAGAAGCATGAACACGACACTTACGTCTTGGTAAGTGTTTCTGGAGGTTTCATTGGTTTTGATGGTTATTAATGAGATGCCCATGCAGCTTGCAGCAGTTGTGGTTTGTGCAGAAATCCGTTCTTCACATAGAGTCTGTATAAATACAGTTCTATTGATTGGACTGGATTTTTCTCCTAAGGTTCAGTGTCATCACTGTAATTTTAGTTGAAGCCCAAACCTGATGATGTTTCTTAATCCACTTTGTGTTATTGCAGGCTTAAATTTAAATATTCATTTTAACATTTGAGCCTTTGGCTTGAGCACACAGCAGGACTGTGGAAAGACTTGTCTTTATATGTGGTCTGGAGGAAAACACACGTGCAAACATATGAATATATGTCTGTGAAGGTTTTCAGTCATCCAGGCCATGGTATACAAGTGCAAGTTGAATCAAAGGCAACTGGACCATCTATGTCAGAGTAGAGGAGCCATCACTCAACAGAGCAGGAGGCCTCAGACATCACCTGTCTCCCACCTACAATACTGTCCTTTCAAATCTGCCCAGGAGAGGAAACAACCACTTGACCTTCTTGTGACCCCCTTGTGACAGGGTTAATGGTCATTCACACTTGGCATCAGGTGACCGTCGTTTAACACCCAGGAGCACCTGCATACTAAGTGCCATCAATGACTTGGTTAACGACTCCACAGAGGTGTAAGTACCTGGGTCTCTGTGCCAGTCAGTCAGAACTGAAGAAGCTTCTCGGATGAGAAGTGAAACGTCTTCAAGAACCTACACTAAGTCCAGTTGCCTTTGATTCAATTTGCACTTGTATATGATTATATGTTTATTATTTAAAGTGCAACAGCCCTGATGAATCTTGAGTCTGTCTGATCTCACATCTCCGCCAAATCTCAGCATTTGTATAGTGTTTCATCTTCACAGTTTGATCTGGAGATGTTAAACTGTTGCTTTTTTTTTTATCAGGAAAGACCAAACTTCCAGTTCAGCTGAAGTCAGTGTTATATACTGACAGACCACATGGTGGCAGTGTAGGTCACACTTTGCCTCTGACTGATTTGCCATCAGAGGCTTAATGAACCTGATGGTGCTTAAAAGAATGGAAATGTCATTCCTGACATCTATGAAGAATTCTTTTAGCTGGTATTTTGTTTCTCTGTACACTCTGTCTTCATCAAAGGAAGTGTTATTATTTATTCCCACTTTAAAAGTTAGTTCATTTTGATAATTATTATTAATATGCTTTAATTTGCAGGGTACCATTCATCCATTCAGGAAGACACACAGATCCATCTTTGGAAAACTTGTGCAAGAGTTCAGACTGGTCTCCTCAGATAGACGGGTAAGTGTGTGTGTGTGTGTGTGTGTGTGTGTGTGAGAGAGAGAGAACTCTGGAATTTTTGTCCTCATGTTTTTGATCATCAACCACTAAATCTGCCTGGTCCTCATCATTCAAACGTCGTCTTGGTTTTCACTCAGCCGTTAGCGTCTGAAGAATCCTCACTTTATAATCCCATTCTGCTGTAAGCTGGTTACATCTGTGTCTCATACACAGAGTCAAACCCAAACACCTCTAGTAATCCAGTTTTTCCAGCAGGTCACCATGTTCCACCCTGGGGAGGGGAGTCTGCTTAACATAGACTCATTTAATGTTCAAATCAGTAGGGCAGCAAATTTGTTTTTCCTGTGTAAATTCAGTGCATAAAGCTAAATGTTATGGTCTCCAGGTAATTCTTGGCCTGGACACCGGTAGAGGTTTTTAATCTCTGAGAGGAGCTTTCCTGGTTAAATAAGTTGTAACAACTCTTCGTACTTGTCAGCAGTCCAACAAATATTATACATGTTTCTCACTTCTGACTTTACGTTTTATGTACAGCCATCAATAAATGCATAATACTATTCTGATTCCCTCTGCCACTTATGCCTTGTTTGCCTGTCTGCTGCCCTCTGGTTGGACTCCAAACTGTCCCAAATCATCCTCAAAGCATGTCCCTTTTTGGCTTTTTGAGCATGTTGGCTCCTTGTGATGTAGTTGGTAGATTGTTGGTCAACATTTCTCACACTTTTACAGCAGTACGTCATGAGATTTTAAATGCCAGGAAAGGTACGTGTGTTACTGCAGGTTGTGATCTGCCTGCTGAACAGAAATTAAATATTCCACCTCAGCAACAACTGGAAACTCACTTCTATGAAAACAGGGAGGAACAACATTGTTTGTTCTAATTTCCCCCTCAAAAACATGTTTAGTTAAAATGCTTGGAAAGATTTTTTTTCTCTAAAATTAGAATACATGAAAAAGTAGTAGTGCACTGTGAGTCACAACAAAACAGGGACAGATGTAGAGTCTTAAGATAAAAATGCTTCCAAACAACACCGGGATGTAAAACCTACAGAGAAAACACTGGAGACATGATAATGAATGTGAAAGGACCTCAGACATGATTGTCCTGTGTGTGTGTCAGCGTTATTGTACTATAATCCACTTTGACCACACACTGGCAGGGGGTCTTGCTTCCCCATAGAGCCTTGGATTGGATTACACGGTGTCGTACACGGCTTAGAGGCCAAACATAGTTCTAACCGGCGAAAGTTGAGACGTGCTTCCTCAGCGCCCTCGTCTCGTGTCTCCTGTTACCTTTTGTGTTGTGAAATAAAACAAAGTCCTGTCAACATCTGATTTCAGGTCTGGTTTGTTTTTACAGGCTGATACAGCAGCATATTTTTACAGCAGAGTCGCTGACAGATGATATTTTGTGCTGAAATCTGTTCTCTTTAAATATGGACTTTTAAAGTAGTAGTCAGTGTTTTCTCTTAAATCGAAAAGCCTCTGAAACAGTATTTTAATTGTGAGACACCAGCAGCCTCTGTATGCCTCAGAACTCTGAGAAACTGATCATCTAACAAGCATGCCCACTTCAAACACTGATGGGTGGGGTGTGTGAAGGTCTGAGAGCATGCAGGATTCTTCCACTCTCCTTCACACGATTACTTCTGTCACTTTTCATGTGAACATTCAAGTGCAGCACCATGAATACCTCTGAGGACAAACTGTGTGATATTTCACATTGCATATCATATTGCTATGATTTGTCACAACTTGTCTCTCCCTGTGACGACAACCTTCAAATGTGATCATTTGGGACAGTTTTACAAACGCGATTCGACGACAAACGGTGTAAGACCTAGTTCATTTTAAGCATACTGAACCCTTAGACCATATACTAAACCAAATGAGCCCTCGTCATCCTCCGAGTTGGCCAGGAAGGGTGATTAGGCTCTGAATCTTTTTAAAGAATTTGCACATGAGCAGGGTCATAATGCACTAATGTGCTTCTGACCTCAACTGTAAGACTGAAGCCAGATCTGCCCAAATTGTTGCTCTTTAAGAGAAAAAATATATGAATGCTTAGTGTCAGCAAACTCCCCCCGTCCCTCCTTATCCTCTGTCCATAATAATAAAACTGGGCCGAGATTGTGTGCATAGTTCAGTCCCAAAATACAGAATATTGCAAGTCACACATCATATATTGAATGCTTTGGTGCATGATTAAATACTTGGATAAGAGCTAGGAGCTGTATCGGCCTCTTAATGTTATACATGTTTATAGTGCTGGACATTGATGCTTGAACCCATCAGCCACTGCTGCAGAAACAAAATGTCCTGATAAAACTGGAACAGGGACATCAGGCCATCAGCAGAGGAAAGACATGACTGGAGGACAGGACAGTGAGAGGACCAGGCGCCATCTCGGTTCTGCTGTACGACCGAGTCAGAAACTCCTCTGTTCATGTTAGCAGGCCACTGCCGCCACCGATTCATTATGTAAGTTGGTTTATTTTGAGAGGAGAACACGGCCACCCTGGAGACACAGAACCCCGACGGCCGAAAGAGCAGGAGAGGTTGTTTTTTGTGTTTTCGTTGCCGCTGGAAGTGAGTCCTGGCAGGTTGTGACGGCGACATGCTGCAGGTTTCAGTTTGGTTAAAAAAAAAACAGATCCACCTGCACACTCTCCTAGACTGTTATTATGAAACTAACTTCTCCTTCTTGCGCCTCCTCCCTTCTTCAGAGGCTACTATGAGTCACGCCTCTGCTCACCATGATGACACACATTTGCTCGGCGCTGCTCTATGATGCGGCAGTGTGGCGCTGCGCTCAACAATGATGTAATCCGGCCTGGCGTCAGCTGGGGCTCCTTATTGAATACAGTACCTGGTTACTGAGCCGCTGTACGGGCGCTGCAGCCCTGTCACACCAATCTCACATGGAACCTCAATATGTTGACATGTCGTTATGCCTCCGGACAGCCGGGCGACGCTGCTGATGGACAGACGGGGGCAGCAGAGCGTCAGGGTTTAAGGACCGTGCACTCTCCTCCAGGCGCTCAGTGTATGTGTACGTGAAGGGGGGGTTGGGAATGTTTTGGACCAAGTGCTGTCTCTGTTTGCACACACACACACACACACACACACACACAGACACACTGTGGGTCTCCCATGCCTGTCGCTGGCTAGTGCTGTCACCAGACGCCCCAGTGCTGTCATAACACAGCACACCACAGTAATTGTAGATTTCACAGCACTCGGCGTTCCCCACCACGGCATATGACTCCAATACGAAGTGACAGGCCAGGACACACACACATACACACACTCTCATTCCCTTGTTCCATTTCTTCTTTCTCTTCCCTCTGACACACACTAACACTCGCTCTCTTTCTGCTCAGGGGGCGAGTTTAGACTCAAGGTTTTATTCTTTTTTTCTTCATTGAAAATTCTGCTGAATTTATGTTCAGACAGATGGAGTAAGAACGGTGTTGAATGGTCTTGAACAAAGATTGTATGAACTGGTCTTATCATAAAAAACCAACAGCATCATTTGTCCAAACACTGAAAGCAACCTGTGTGTATGTTGTTTATGAGTAATGGCAGCTGTCTCACAGAGACAAAGGAAGAAGTGAGGTGACCTTGATGTACAGTCAGACAAAACCTCATAACAAGTAGCTAATAGTGCAAGTAGTTGCACCAGGTGCAACTTTCGGACCTACGTAACATATATATGGGTCATTTTGGAAGGCACTAGAAATGATTAATGGAATGAATTTAAGATTCCTCTGTCTGTGCTGTCTTTAGTCAGATAGTACGGGGTTTGTTTGTTTTTAATGAAGTTATTTTTGCAGGTCCTGCCTTAAAACCAATTAATACATTGTATAAAGAATTGTCATGTTTTATCTTAATAAGTTTATAACGTGGGTGAAATTTCAGAGTTGTTCTTATATCTGTATTTTTTCTGTTTTGGTATTTAGGTTGATAATATCTAAAATAAATAATTAGACTTTCTAAAACCTGCATATGTTACTGATGAGCAGAGCTGTTCTTTCTCAGCACGAAGCCTGGTTTCTGCTGTCACGTCCTCTGAGAGTGACCTTCCCCTGAGCTGGTATTTCTCTGATGAACTGATTCAGACTGTAGTGAGCATGTTAGGCCACATGGCCAGTCCTTGTTCAGTCAGAGAAATCACCCAAATCCCAGACACAGCAGGTCGACCTCAGGGCAGGAAACTCACTGTCCATCCAGCAGCCAAAACCCAGCAGCTCCCAGTCGGTTTGTAGGTTTGGACTGAGATGTGACGGCGGCTGGTCACCTGCCAGAGCGTCTGCTACAGGACACTGACTGACAGTGTGGGAAACCCTGTTCAGGAGAGGTCCCACTCAGCCTGTGAACACAGTTGTATAATATCTTCTGTGCCTCTGGAGGAGTTCTGTGTCGTTACGGTTATCTACGTTTGAGCTTGTGGACAAATTTAACAGAAAACTGGAAGCTGAGAGCTTGATGCTGCTGAGTTGCATTAAGGAAGGTTTTGGATGCTTTTGGAGTTTGACCCAAACTATGGACCAGAGCTGCAACTAATGTTTATTTTCATTATCGTTTCATCTGCGGCTTGTTTTCTCCCTTAATCATTTGGTCAATAAAATGTTGGAAAATTGTGAAAATGTGCTCATCATAATTTCTCAGAGCCAGGTGATGGTGATGTCTTCAGATGTCTTGTTTTTGTCCCACCAACAGTCCAAAGTCCAAAAATCTCAAGATTTGGGTTTCTTCCTTATCTGGTGCTTAGACACGTTAATTTGGAAATTGGTTGTTTTAATTTTGGTTTTAAATTGGCCTTTAGTTCTTTTCCATATTTTATTAGAAAAAGGTCTTGGGAAGTTTTCAGTTCAGCTTTTGATATTTAACTGAGTTAGTTTAGTTTAAAAAAAAAAATGGGCCAATAGTTTTTTTGATAAGGATTCTTCTGGACTTGGCAAACCTTTTTTAGTGTGAAAATAAACTTGTCAGTGTGGGTGGACAAAGTATTTTGTCATTACACTGTCTCTAATTTACTATATTGACTGTTCTCAAAATTCTAACCAGGACGTAGAGAAAAAGTAGGTTCCCTCCAGCCCATGTGCAGAATGAACGGCCCCTGTTGGGCCTCAACCCAAGGGTTGAGCCACTCTGCTCCTTTTGCTCTTGTTCTTTAACAGTTATTCTGTTTGTTTGCTGTCGTTTTCAGTCGTGGAGGATCCTGCTGTTCGGGGCTCTGAACCTGCTGTGTACCGGCTGTCTGCTGATGTGGTGCAGCTCCACCAACAGCATGGGTGAGCACACACAAACACACTCATACAGACTCACACACACACAAACAGGGAGATGCAGACACACACACGAACTGACACACACTCACAGACAAATGTACACAGACTGACAGAAACACACACGCAGAACAAAACACACTGAGATTCAGACACAGACGTTAACAGGTGGAGATACCTGTCTACACACAGTAAACACAGATTGACAGTTACACACATAGTGTGTGTGTGTGTGTGTGTGTGTGTACGCTCAGCTTTACAGACACACTGAAGAAGTCTTTAGGAAGTGTGTTAGCAGTTCCGTCTCACCAGAGGAGTTCAGACTGCTGGTGTGTGTATCTGTCGAAATATGTGTGTGTGTGTGTGTGTGTGTGTGTTTGAGGGGGATCACCTCAGTCAAAATATGGCACTTTAAAGGCCATGTTGAAGAAACCGAGTCCTTCACGGCGTCTGTTTTTACCCTCTGCAGCTTTAACACACATCTGCCATATTGACAAGCATGTTTTTTGGTTTTTCCTCTCCTCATCCAGAGCAGAGCTGTGTCCTCCATCATCACAATGATATTTGAAAGGTGTAAAGGATACTTCTGGTTTCTAACAACTCAGGTCTTATTTCTGTTGTCATTTCTATCAGTAACAATAATCTTGTACTCACCAAGATTAGAGTGGAGATCTGTGAGCACGGTGACATGGCGGCTCAGAAAGACGAGCAGATGATCAAAACAACAGCTCAGACATTATGAAGAGAAAATGAATGTTAACTGGAAAATTATGACAGAAGTTGACTCACTTCCTGCTTCAGCTTTGACCTGCTGTACTTGTTAAAGCAGTTCCTCCTGTACAACGAGGGATTATCCAGGTTATTTTAGATGTGCTCATTTTCAGTTTGACCTCCAAACGAAGTGCATGTCATTATTGCTAATGATTATGATAGCACTGTACTATCAAGACTGCCAAAAATATGATATAAGACCCAAGATGGAATAAACCGGAATTCTGCTGGAAGTCTTTTGCTAGTTTACTGGCACCATGAAGCACCAATCCAATAGAAAACTCTTCGATTTCCTGTGTTGATTTGGCCACTTCAGGACATCTTTCTGCTGTTTCTGAATTATTTGTCGTTTACAGAACAGATGCGAACTGAGTAATGTGGCAGATTTGTGATCAGATAAAGTCCCACACTGAGCTTCGGTTGCTGCCCCTCAGTCCACCTGCAGTTTATTCCTTTACAGTGACGAGTCGTCTGTTGTGCTTTTAGTCTGGTGGAGAGTTTTAGTGTCCTGCTGTGTGTCCAAATCCTGCTGTAGAAAATTCTCTTCTGCTCTGGAAACATTATTTTGCGCTTTAAAGATTTTGAACATGTCCATGGAATATTGGTTGTCAGTGGCTTCTATAAATACCAGTGTTGGTCTTAACTGTGTGTCTGTTTCATGTTGGTGTGTTTTGTGAGCAGAGCAGCAGCACTTAAAACCATTTCTCTGCCTCAGCTGAGCTGTCCACTGGCTTCGCTCCGGACGATGTGACGAGCGTATATTTAGGACGCCAAAAGACTCACACAAACATGTTTGGACTTCTTTACTTACGAGAACCATCATTGGCATAATGCCTTCCGCAGGCCTTTACCCTAACCTCGACCATCACGATTAAATACCTAAACCTTGCTCTTACCCTCACTTAAACTGAACTGTAACACAACCCTTAAAACCGAGTCTAAACCCGCCAACAGCTCTTTGAAGGTCTGTCTTGAAAGTGAGGACCAGCCAAAATGTCCTCATTCTCAAGGTCTAAAACTCGAATTGCTTCTTACCAAGTCTGTGCAAATGCACAGTGCACACACACACACACACACACACACACACACATTCAAACATGAAAACAAGAAAACAAGTCAGTTTAGCACATCTGTGTGTATCGTCTATTAATTTGACTGTGAACACGCACATATTTCCGTGCTGCCTGTCTCTCTACCTTCTTCACCTGAACCAAGCGGTGTCAGGCCTGTGTACGGATGTGCAGTGAGACGGAGTGTTTATGGTCAGCGAGGCTCATGTCTGCCACCAACATTAAATCCTCTCAGGGATTCCATCACTCAGGAAAATGCTGCCGTGAAAAGAACAACATGCAACCTTATCCCTGCTCGCAAATACTGCAGCATAAGCCACACACACACACACACACACACACACACACACACACACACACAGCGCGGCGGCGTCGGGTGTCGTGCAGACAGGAAGCAGAGGACAGGTATCGAACAAACCGGGGGGAAGGCGACACCGCCGTCGATACTTGGCCCTGATGAGAACAACAGAAGCAGACAGCGGCCTGGTCTCAATACTGTCACATTCCTCATCACGTAAAAAGTCTCCTCCACTCACAGGATCGGCAATCCCAGCGTTCCCACATTCACACTGGACTCTGCTGCTTTACTTGAGTTTTCATTTTGGAGACTTTTCCTTCAATGCATTTATGTGACAGCAGAAGTTACTGGTTAGTTTACAGATTCTGATTTTACGATGCTTTCAGAATGAAGGATGATGCACTGCTGGAGTTTAAACTTCTGTTTGGGATCATTATCCTGCTGCAGATGTTTAACCCTAACCCTTTTTGTAATAAAATGAAATCTTTCATTTGCGTGGATCTTTTGAGATTTTTGCTAAGTTAACCTAAAAATAACTTAATGATCAGTTAATTCCTGAGTCTCTGCTTCAAATTCAGTATTTGATGCAGCTTCTGCTTTTTTTTTCCTGTGCATGTCGGTCAGTTCAAACTGTACATGTGTACATCCAACGCCTCCAGTGCATTTCTGCCTTTAGTTTAAATGAAGCATAACTCACATAGAAGTCTGCCCCCCCAAACAGACACACACACACACACACACACACACACACACACACACACACACACACACACACACGTCCCTGTTGACCCCCCTTTGCAAGTCTAATACCATGTTCTAGAGCAACTGCCACACTGACAAAGCCTCATATGTACATACTGTACATGCATGTATAGAAACACACACACACACACACACACACACACACACACACACACACTGCTGTGGCCCCATTAGCTCATGACTAACGGCTTAACAGACGCGTAAATACACTATACCATAGGAACACACACACACAGACGCACACACACACACACCCTGCAATCTGGTCCAATGTTCTCCTCTTGGCTGTCAGCCTGTTTGCAAACACACACACACACACGCACACACGCGCACACACGGTGGTATAGACTCCATACATGCCATCCTTGTGCGCTGAGGCGGTTAACCCTTCGTTGACCTGGGAAGCTGCCTGTGAAGAGATAATCAGTCTGCAGCTTATCCAGACCTACTGCTCCTAGTGTCATTTCCTCTGTGTGTGTGTGTGTGAGAATTTATGTTTTCCAGCCCACTGACTGTGGGGGGAACATGGTATATACAGTATTTACATGTGTTTTCAAAGATTCACAGATGTGTTTAAGGTTTTGTGCAGTGAAAGAAAGATGTTCATGTTCACAAACTAACAGTGTTGTTTCTTAGAATTAGAATGTGAAGCAGGGCATGTATTTATCCAAAGCATTTTTTACAGCGTTTCAGTGTGAGCTTTTCATCTCTCAAAACACAGTGCTTTTGTTGCTTTTTCTGAAGTGAATACAAATCTGAGGACCTTAAAGCTGCATTAATTATTTATACCACTTGGGGGCAGCGGAGCACGCTCAAAATGCAGCATTACATATTATCACCTCATAAAGTTGTTGTGGCACACGAGGTGGCAAACACATTATCTAACAGGCACAGAGCAACATTACTGTCCCGTTGGAGCGGTGTTTGTGGCCGGATGAAAGTCCAGTGTCCACTCTCCTTTGAGCTCTGGTTTTAGTCTCCACCAACTCTGTGAAAAATATCTGTCTGTTTAGCTGCTCGATGGCTTTCTTCACCAGCTCGTCTCTAACTGTGTCTGTCTGCTGCTCGTGTGCAGCGGGTTTATCAGACACCGGCTGCTGGAAACACTGTTGTTCAGAGTTCTCAGACGAAAGTCGGTAATTGTGCTGTACAACCAGAACTAAGAGCTAAAAGAGGCTTTAAGTCAGTGAAGCTCCCGCCTTCGTGATAACTCACACTCAGATAACTAATTCCATCCAATTTAGCATAAATTGATTTGTGCAGCTTTAAAAACTTTGCAGTTTTGTACAATCGGATCTTTAGTCAACGTACTGTTGACCTTGACTTTTGGATGATTTGGTGAAACACAGATGTGAAAAGTTCATGACAATGAATGAAGAGTGAAGAAGTTCATGGTTCGTGGCTTTCCACTTCTGTCTTGTTTTTTCTTAGAGAGCTGATCAGACTTCTCCAGATTATCTGTTATCAGAAAGTCTGTTGTCGATGTTGATCTTTGATATCTACTGTATTTTCATTGACTCAGTGATGATGATGATGGTGATGATGGTGTGTGTGTGTGTAAGTGCTGTTTAAGCAGAGTCGTTGTTGCACTGTTGCTGAAACATAAGCTGATGATGAATGTACAGAACTGTGTGTGTGTGCGTGTGCGTGCGTGCGCAGTCACAGTCAGGCTATCAGGCTATTCCTCTCGTATCAAATTGTGCAGTGGACAACTGGATCAGCTTTCAGCCTTTAACAAAGTAAAGACATCAGCTTCTTGTCTCACCGGACCACACACACACACACACACACACACACACACACACACACACACACAGTGGCAGTTTTGGCCTCTGTGTGTCCGTCTGTCTGTCTTTCTGCTTCCTTTTTTCCACTCCAACACACACAGACATCCACCTCTTTGTGTTACTTAAACCCTCTCTTTCTGACACACATACACACACACCTCAGCTCTGTCTTTCACCTGTCGCTCACCCCTGTGTGTCACCCAACACTCGTTGAGCCCACCCTCCTGTCGCTGCCTGTCCTCCCAGCTGATGGATGGACGGACTGTCTTCCATCTCCACAGCCTGTGTGTGTGTGTGTGTGTGTGTGTGTGTGTGTGTGTGTGTGTGTGTGTGTGTGTGTACATTGAAACCTGTGCAGATCAGTCAAACCACAGGTCTGGACACACTATAAATACAGGGGAACATACAGAGAGACACAGAGCTGAGAAAGCTGATCATCGGCCGTCAGCATCAGAAACTAATTCA
>JAFREQ010000090.1:3080000-3085000 GCA_025331565.1 Holacanthus passer | reverse complement strand
CGGGCGGACAGGCGGGTCGGCAGTGGGTTTTTAAGCCAGCCCAGTTGGACATACTGAATCTCTGTAGCTGGCTGTTGGACTGACTGATTAGTTTATTGGCTTGTTGGCTGACAGACTAATTAACCTACTGACTGGCTGACTGAACCATCAGCTTACCTGTTGGCTGACTGACTGATTGGCTGCCGGCCAGGTCATTGACTCAGTGAAAGCCTGGCTGACTGTCTGCAGGGCTGATTCAGTGACTTGCTGACTTAATGACCGAGTCACAGCGAGTCACAGCGGCTCCCAGCGCACCGTCATCGCCTCCTTCGGCCTGCTTTTACTTGGCTTTGTTAACATTTTGCATCAGTTGCTGTTTGCGAAGTGCTGCCACTGGATCACTGTAGACCAGAGGGACTGAAGCACCGTGTTTTGTTCTGCGATTTCTAAGCACAGTTCTGTACATTCATTTGTGATGGCGAGTTCTGTCTTTAAGAACAGTAGGATTTGCTCCGAGGGGTTTGAAGTCCATCAGTTGCCTCCTTGAGTCACAGTCAGTGCAGCTCCACCTGCGACCATGTGGTCGATAAATGGACTAAATCAGTGCGTCAAACTCGAATCATTCCCTCTCTGCTGTTTTCAGAACACCTGCGTCCTTTCACTCTTCACATCATTTCTTTACTATAATGATTTTTTCATTTCAATCATTTTAAACATTTTCAAACACGTTTTTCCTTCTGTGTACAAAACAGTCAAATACTTTCGTCGAAACCTGCAGATAAAATAACGTCCTGAGTGAAAATGATGTTGCACCATTTAAAGGATGAATTTACTGATCGAATATCTCACTTAGTTCTGAAGGTTATGATATCTTTATAATACTGAGCTTCTTTGTTTTGTCATTTCAGCATTAACTGCCTACACGTATCTCACCATCTTCGACCTCTTCAGGTGAGTGTGTTCTGCACTTTGGAAACATCATCTGTACAACTTTCTCTTATCAGCTTTGTTCTCAAAATATTGCACTCACTAATTTTTGAAAAGAGGAAAAAAACATGAATGTCATAAATGATCAATGTCCAGCAAATGCTCAGCTGACCCACTGTTAGAGATGTGCACGATTATTCGACCAGTCGCTCCCTTTGCTAGTCGACATAAGAGATTCGAGTCAGTTGAGCTTATTTTATTGATGTACACATTAAATTTACACATTGATATAATAGAGATAATGCGCAAAGTTCATTCTCATTGTTTTTTCACGTTTAGACTGGTCGACTACTGTAAGTT
This sequence comes from Holacanthus passer, assembly GCA_025331565.1. Classification (NCBI taxonomy): domain Eukaryota; kingdom Metazoa; phylum Chordata; class Actinopteri; family Pomacanthidae; genus Holacanthus; species Holacanthus passer. Next base: position 3,083,734 of record JAFREQ010000090.1, on the reverse strand, counting down.
TAAACTTCTATTTAATGGCAGGGAAACTGGTGGTGAGGAACCTCCCTGCCCACTGTCCATAAAGAATATTATACTGCTATTTTACAAAATGTAAAACTGCTTTGTTTGTCTGTGCTGCAGCTGAAACAGCAGTTTATTGATTAGCTGCCACAATTTTAATAATTGAGTGATCCTTTACATCGTATTTCAAGCAAGAATGTGAACATTTCCTGCTTTGTTTTGTCTGATATTATATTAAATAGAATTTCTTTGGGTTTTGAACTGCAAATCCCAGCTTGTTTTAAAAGGCATTTAAAGGCATCATATGAGGCTCTGGGAGATTGTAATGGTATTTTTCATAATTTTCAAATATTTTATATAACAAACACACGACCTTGGTTCATCTTGGAGTGAAAAATACAGAAACAAAATCAGATGTGCGATAACACTAAGTCTGCTCAGCTGTGCTGCTGTTTTCATGGAGCATTTCCACTCATGAAAAATGTATTGTGAGATTATAATGAATAAAAGATAAATTAAACAAGTGAACTTTAGCTGACCTCTCTGTTGTCTCTGTTTTCCTCGTCTGCCCCGTCTGTCTCCCTCTGTGTCTCTCTGTGTTTTTCACGCCTCCATCTACAACTTCTTTTTCTCTTTCCATGTTATCACCCTTCCTTCCTGTCTTCCTCTGGCCCGCAGTTTGATCACCTGTCTCATCAGTTCGTGGGTGACCATGAAGAAACCTAGTCAGGTCTACTCATTTGGGTGAGTTCACCATGATAATCTGTTATATTCTGTACGCAGCAGCACGTTGCAGAGGTTGACCAGTCTCTGAGGAAGACACTAGTAAATGTGCTTTAATTACAGGATGCCTGACACTGTATTTTAACGGTTTCATACAGGCCAGCTGCCTGGATGAATAAATACATATCCATAAAAATGCTTTTCACACAGCCTTTGAGCAGAATCTGCTCTCTAATGATGAAACTGATGTGTTGGATAAGAGAAGCACACTCGTGCCGACAGTAACCGCTCTGCTCCCTTTCAAGCACCAGGTGCCAAATATCACGTGAGCTTTGTGGCTCTTTGTGTTCATGTGCTATCATGTCTGAATACAGCTGACAGGGGCATTAATGTGAAAGTCTCCGCTGTCTCGTTGGCCAAAAGACGCCACTTAAATAGATCATACCAGCAGTTTTAGTTGTCCATGTCTGAAAAGTTTCAGCTTGTGAAAATGACATAGTGAAGAAATGCATGAAGTGATGCCACTGATGACGAGGCGGATAGATGCACACGGTGTAAACACAGATGTATCGACAGAGAAGCTTCTGTTATTGTTGCCTGGATCATCTGAACGGCTCATAAACATCAAGCTAGCTTAGCGTGTGTGCGTGCCTGTGTGTGTTTCAGTGAACGGACCAAACAGTGTGTTTGCAGCTGACAGGTGACCTGTGACCTTGAGGTGTGGAGGAGTAGTGATCGAATGGAAATCTGCTTTTCAGCTTCACTTGGCTCTTATAATGCGCCTGTGTCTGTCTGTCTGTCTGTCTGTGTGTGGGCTTGTGCTTGCGTTTACATCAGTGTGTGTTTGTGTGTGTTTTCTGTGGTCGTCTGTGCATGCATGTGTGTTCATTTGAGCATATTGTTGGTGTGTGTGTGTCTTAATGGACTGCCAGTAGCAGAACAATGGCTCTGCAGCAGATCGGCCCGTTGAACCCTGTAGGAGCAGAGCCAGGGTCCAGGAATTAGTCTGATCCACAGTGCATCATCATCATCACAGGCAGGTGTGTGGACCACTGCTGCTCTCAACAGTTATGGAAACCCATGTATTCACCATATTGAAGAAGACCCAGGTGATGATAATGAGTCAGTATCAAGCAGACAGCAGGTTTTCTATGTGGCGCCCACATGGATTAACCACAGGCTGTTGGCTGTGCAGAGCGTGACCTCTGACCCTGCAGCATGGAGCCGACCAGAGCCAACAGAGGGGCTAAGTGTTCGAAAGGAGAGGGAGAGTGTGTGTGTGTGTCCATCCTGCAGTCCCAGTAAACTTAGACAACCTATTAACCTGTAGGTGTCTGTACATTGGTTCATCAGTTGTACACATGGTCTCTCTTTTCGTCTCTCACAAGCCAAAGACACAAGAAAAAGAGAAGCTTCTTTCCACATGCGCACACGCACACGCACACGCACACACACACAACACACACACAAACACACACACACACACACGCACGCACACACAAACACACACACACACATACACGCACGGGCACAGACACACACACACACACGCACACAAACACACACACACAAACACGCACAGACACACACAAACACACACACACAAACACACACAGGCACAGACACACACACGCACAGGCCCACACTTACAGTGTGTCCTATATGTGTCGCGATGTGCCGGTGATTGAATCCTCCGCTGGTTTTTCATTCAAGCAACAGTTTGAGCTTAAACATTTACTTACTTTTTCAATTTTCAGACAAAAGTGAACATTTGAAACAGAGCAGACAATGTTTTATTTTTCCATAGAGCAACTTCACATTAAGTTATATAAAGACAAATCATTGATGGACAGAGCTGTAGGTGGATCGACTGCCATCTACTGTGGCACCTTGTCAAATAAGCCCAGAAAAGTAATGTGCTTATTGGATAGAACACAGTTTTAATAAAAAATGCTGTATTTCTGTTTCCTCTGCCTCGTCACCGTCCGCATGTATGTGGTCACATCTCTTGTGCGTTAGTCCATAATGTATTTCAATTAGCTTGAGCAGAAGCTCTCAGCTCAGTGTCCAACCATCAGATCACTGACAGTCAACGTCAGGTTTAACCCTTTAAGCGCCGCGGAGCGCTCACTGAGACAAAGCTGCTCATCCTGGACAGACTGTGACAGGATCGACCCTCTGACCTTGTGATGAGGTCAGGAGGTCAACAACAGTTACAGCTGTGTATACATGTAGTGCAGTGTATTGTATTTTGTCTCTTAAGTCTCACATTCATTGTATATAAATTCATGTGGACTAGTCTAATTTCTGAACATGTGTATTTCCATAAGTATTGAATAATGAGGGCTAAGACAACACAAGTTAATCAACCCACATCCTTTCTGTAAATTCCAACTGAAGATTGATTACTGGTTAAAATAAATCTGATGCAGTCACATGACCTCCTCTTACTCCAGTCATTCATGCCAAATTGAAGCAAATGCTAGTTGGAAAAAATGTGTTAAGACAATGTAATAATAACTCTTTTGTGATCAACACATATGTGAATGTGGTACAATAACTTGGCAGAAACCCATCAAAGATATTGTAAATCTTTCATCATATATTTTCATATATTGTTTTTTTTGAAGGAATATTGTTTTTTGTTTTTTGGGAGGAGCTTGGTTTCAAACTCTTGACTTCCTCTGTCACCACTTTGGATTGAAATATGGCCTTTTAGTGCTCGAGGTCCATGAAGACAGTTTGGCATCAGCTAATTTTCTCGCCGTCCACGGAGCCGTCTTACAGTGTAGAGAGTGTGGAGATCTTATCCTGCTGTGGCCCTGGTGCATTCTGGGACGGCCTTGAAAGACAGTGAATATGATGATGCTCACAAGCTAGTTAGCTAGTCTGCTCACTACGGTGCTCACTCACTAACTTGTGTTTTCTCTAAATTAAGTAATGGGGGATTTCTGGCGATCCTGATGTCTTAAATTTCTGTGTATGAACCTGTCGCACCACCTGCCCACTTG
>JAFREQ010000090.1:3047500-3070000 GCA_025331565.1 Holacanthus passer | reverse complement strand
TAATTAGGAAAAGAATGTGCAGATTACTCCGTGAGAATAATGTTTGCGGCCTTATTCCAGCAGCTCTGTCGTTTTAAACTCGTGTTGAAGTGACGAGCTTTGTTCAAGTACAAAATACTCCTGACTGTAAGCGTTAAACCACTTCAGCGTTATAAAGTATTATAGTTATTTATGATTATAAAGTATTATAAAGTACAGTGGTTCATCTTGTTTGAGGTGTGTTTTAGGATCTTCCCTGCAGATGTTTGCAGGGAGCTTAAAGTCTGATACCTGATATTTGTGTGTGGAAACAGATACTTTGCACCAGAATTGAATATCTCTTAAATTCTGTTGATGCAAAATGTTTCCCCGAAGAACTGCAAACGTTCTGTGGTTCCTGCAGAATTTTCTGTCAGTCAGGCAGAAGAAGCCTGTGAAGCTGGTTTTAGATGATGGTTCACTAAAACTCTTCAACACAGAAAAGCTAAATACAGTTTGTCGGCTGATATAAAACAAGAATTCAGATCAGATCAGTTGTAGCTGGTCGTCTTTCCCAACCTGCTCAGGTCGGAAAGGACGTTCCAGAGACTTGGCAGATCAGAAACGTCATCAGCTCCGGCACCTGAAGCATCATGGAGGATGTTGTAAATGCTGCCAAAGTCGGCAAAGACATTCTGACATGTTTCTCTTTCCATCGGGGCCCAATGTGGACGAGTGACCATCTTTCTTGTTCTGGGTTGGATCCCTTTTTCTCCCAGAGTTGCCTGAAGTTGAGGCATCAGTTGAACAAGCTGCTGGAAACATTCGTTCCAGGTTCTGCTGATGTCGACACGATGCCTCATCATTCGGGCGCAGTCAGCAGTACTCGAGCGGGTTGAGGCATTTAAGCGATGCTCGGTTTCTATTAAGGTCGATGCCGCTACCTCCACCCAAAACCATGAACACGGATCAGGATGGATCTGTGGATTCGCAGTTTTTACGGCTGCTCACTGTACTCTGTGTACTCTGTCTGTGGCTGTGGCCACTAGCTGCCTTTAGCTGCTTAGCCATGTAGCTAGCGTCCCTGTTAGCTGCCTGAGCTGTACGATCAGACCGTCACCTCTTGAGGTACAAAGTGGCCGGGGCTAGCTGGTTAGCATGCTAGCTTCAGTCAATATATCTGCAGCACGAAACATAGACATCAGAACTGTTATTTCTTCACATCCTGTTGATAATTTCAAATTGTATTTCTAAGTTTTTTCACACCTCAGTTTTTACATCTTTATGTTGCCACAATGAGACTGAATCCAAAGCAGACTGATGCTCTGTGTCGACTGTTGTGATGAATATTACATCCCACTGTGTATTCCCACATCTGAAGTGGGTGAACACACACACACACACACACACACACACACACACACACACACACAGTCAGCAGCTCAGTTGGTGCAGGTTACTCGGGACGACAGCCTGGAGAGTTGTGCAGCAGAACTGAGCTGTGATTGGCTGAGAGGGCAGAAATGAACAGGACGTCCCAGCCTAGTTTCCAGTCTTTGTGTGTGTGTGTGTGTGTGTGTGTGTGTGTGTGTGTGTGTGTGTGTGTGTGTGTGTGTGTGTGTGTGTGCATGCATGCACTCTCTGTGTGCCTTTATACTACGCACACTTTGTGTCTGCATGTGTGTATGTGTGCACTTCACATTGTGTACTTGCAAGTTATGTGTTTGCTTGTCTGTGTTGGTGTGTGTGTGTGTTACTGTCTGTGTTGTAATAGTCTGTCCCTACTTAACCCCAGCAGGGTCTGGGGGCCAACTGGGTTATATAAAGCCTGCTGCTCTGTCGGCCTCACCAGCCAGAGGCCTGAGCTGTGTGTGTGTGTGTGTGTGTGTGTGTGTGTGTGTGTGTGTGTGTGTGTGTGAGTGTGAGTGTGTGAAAGTTGCCAGTAGGGAAAAGGGAGACGGATATTTTGGGGGAAAAAATTGTATGACAGAGATGTAAAGAGGATTTTTGTCGATTCTCGTCATCAGACCTGATCCTCATTCATGTGTCATTCACACAAAAGGAAATCAACTCTCTGTCTGTGTGTGTTCATATTCATTAGTTTAATCTTCCTCGTAATCCACCTGCGTTTCCTTGAGTTTCACGTCCGACATCAGCTGCTGCTGCTCTGCTCCGGCTCCACACCAGTGCAGTCGTTGGCAGTAAAGACCCAATGAACAATAAAAAACGTTTCCATGCATCCTTATCTGTTTAAGAAAATAAGCTAATTTTATTTTACAGTTTTCCTAAATACGATTTAGAAGAAGTTTAATGTGATCAAGTGTCCCTGACAGTTTTCTGAGTCCAGCGTGGCGCCAACAGACCAGAGTATCAAGTGTTTGTTTGTCTCTCTGCTTTAATCCGTCGCTCGCTGTCTGCAACGTGTCTGGATTAACACACACATACACACACAAGGTCACATGTCAAATTATATCAATGCATCAAGAGGGATTATGGGATCACTGGGACCGTCAATCTCATCCCCAACTTTCCGCTTTTCCTTTCTTCATTTCTCTCTCTCTCTCTCTCTCTCTGTCTCTCCCTCTGTCTTTCTCTCCCTCTGTCTCTCTCTGTCTGTCTCTCTCTCTCTCTCTCTGTCTCTCTCTCTGTCTCTCTCTCTCTCCTCTCTCTCCGTCTCTCTCTCTGTCTCTCTCTCTGTCTATCATCTCAGATTAATTAAGCACACAGTTTCATTCCTGCCACTGGACTCTGTCAGTTTTCAAACCACATGCAGTGACTGAATGAATGAAGTAGAAAGCTCCAGATTTCACAGTTACTAACAGATATTAACAGTTGTTAATGTCGGGCTGCAGAACTCGAAACAGCAGAAAGTCCTGCGGGGGCACAATGTGGCGAGGGCATCCCATTGGCCCAAATGTTGTGACTCATTGCTCCAAACTGAGGCTCCGTGCGACCGACTGACTCGTCCAGCGGTGAATCAGACGCTCAGACGTCGGCTGCCGTCGTCCTTCCATTAATCAGCGTCTGAGGAGCCGCTGTACGATCTGTCTGTCTCTGCTGTCGTTTATGGAAGCAGCATACGCTTTTGTTTTTCGGGCCAAGCAAAGTAAACGGTGAAAAACTTTCACACACACGTTTCACACAGTCTTCCCTGGAGTTCTCTCCTTTTCCTTCCTCCTCTCTCCTCCTCTTGCCGTTTTGTGAACGTCCTGCCCGTGGCGAACACGTGACTCTCTGAATGACACATCTGACATTAATTATGTGTTGACATCGATGTCACTGTTGTGTTTTTAAACATGATCTAATGACGAACACCTCGCGGCTCGCAGCCACCGAGCTCCTCCGTGTTTGTGACAGCGCTCGACGCCGTCGGCCACGGCGGCTTCAGAGCGCCGCCCTTTGACGTATTGGAAATTCAATCTGACGCTCGGCGCAGGGCAGAGCCGCCCGGAGATGCGTTCATTGACCCGTTAATCGGTCCCGGGAACACCGGGCCGGTGTGCCACTCAGAGAGCATATGGGGTCGACTTCGTTCGGGGTTTGGGGAATCGACTGAATGTTTGCTTTCCCCCGCAGGGCCGAACAAACTCATGTCAGCTCTGTCACTTCTTTACACAAAAAGGACAGTTCAAGAGAGCAACACCTTCATCCAATCGAAACTTCTATTTTTGATTTTATTTTTTATGCAAGATGAATAGTTGTGTCACGCTGTGTGCTCAAACATCGATGAAGACAGTTGCTTCAGTGCTGGAGGAAGGGCTGCGCTCGTTTGGCTGTTGAGTTCACGGATCTACAATCTTTGTCCAGAGTCTCTCAACTCTTGCTTCAGGAGTGAATTTTCTTTCCAGCCTGTGAAGCTTCCTTCACTGTTGTTGAGGCAGGAACAGCTGTATGTGGACGCTTCCACTGCTTTCCGAGACCTTAGACCAGCAGAACATGAAACAAAACAAGAATGATCCAATCAGCTCCGGTTCAAGTCCCCTAAAGTCCATAAAGACGGTGTGATCGGGTTAAAGGCCTAAATCCCAGAGACAAACATAAACACAGAGAAGCTGCAGCTCAGAGCGGACGAGGGAACAGAGTTTCCTTAAAACATGAATCACGACCTCAGTTTACTCTTTTGTTTCTGGGCTTGAGCAGAATACAAACTTGCTTTTGGTCTTGCTGTTGTCATTGTACAGAATAAACTGGCAACTAAGTCTTTTAATGCTACGAGTTGAAAATAAACTAAATGGCACATTTGTTTTTTTTAAATTGAAATTCAAAACCTTACTTTTTTCAAACTCAGTGATTAAACAGAAAAAATGAATATGTTTGTCTCCTTTCACTGATCTTTTAATGCAGCTTTTCCTCCTGGAACATATTAAGATCCATCTGCTTCTTTCACTATTTCAGGAGCAAACTAGAGTTAAGAAGAACGGGCTTGATGTCTTTTCATTCAGTTATTAGTTATTTTTTAATCTGTTTGTGATAAATGTGCTTTGAATTGATGCCTGTTAATCTGTCTTTTATTTCTTGTTCTAACATGTTTTCTGCTCAGGTTGGTTGAAAATTGAAGTGATTTCTGTTTCTTGATTTTTCTTATTTTCCTTTTGCAGAACGTCTTGACGTCATGATCCATTGAGTTTTTATTGTTTCCTTTTTTTGAAGCTGGAGAACATTTGGAGTTGATGTAGTTGGAGGAGGTCTGCTAATCCTGGTGTGTGTGTGTGTGTGTGTGTGTGTGTGTGTGTGTGTGTGTGTGTGTGTGTGTGTCCAGTTTGTGTGGCATCGTTCCAGGTCTCAGCAGTGTGCTGCTGCCTCGCATGAACCCGTTCGTCCTGATCAATATGGCAGGAGCTCTCTCCCTCTGCATCACCTACATGCTCATAGAAATCAAGTAAGAATGAGTCTCGCTCTGCGAAACTCAGCAGCCTCACTGTCACACTGACACGCTGAAAGCGGGGCTGCTTTCTTTGGTTTAGTGACGTCACGTTTCCAACGCCGCTGCTGGAAATTCCCCTTTTCGACTGTCCTGATCTTTTATCTGCTCTGAACTCAACGTGTGTCCTGAGGTAAAACTCTCCAGGAGGGAAAGAACATGCAGAGACGGGACAGGAAATGAGACTCGATTTTTTAAAATTGATGGCAAAAGTGAACCAACTTTGTCTTGTTCCATGAATCATTTAGAGTCCTGATGATAAAAATATAAAAAATGTTCTTCTTTCCACTGGGTCACATTATGGAAACAACACAATATTTTATTCTAATTCTGTGGACGATAAACAGATTTACATAACGAACATTATCGCACAGTGACGATCCCACTGAGTCACCGAGTCGGTAAATCAGCGACTGGACAGACCAACACTTCCTCCAGTTAAAGTTCAAAGTAAAGTGAATTCTTGAAACTGAAGCAGCAGCTGACAAAATCTGAAATCTCACTCTCAGGTCTGTTGTGGAGCTTTTGATCACATTGCACGATCTTCCTCTGCAGATGGAGTTGTCGATGTTCAAACTTATATTTTAAAGATTTATTGTCCATTTTGGTTTAAATGCTGAGGTTCATTCTTGACCTTGGAAACATCCTTTGAGAAAACAATCCATTTATTAGCTGTTCTGGAGCGAAAACACGTGTTGACTTTATGTTTTTGTCCAGTGTAGGTTGGGACTAGTTTTAACGTCCACATCAGTGTGTCTCTTTTTTTTTTTTAGTGTGAGTTTGATCTTTATTGTTCATGTGGATTTCCTTTGCTGTGTGTTTGCTCAGTAACTATAATGCGGTGGACACGGCGTCGGCGGTCGCCATCGCTCTCATGACCTTTGGCACCATGTATCCCATGAGCGTGTACAGCGGCAAAGTGCTGCTGCAGGTGAGACGAACACGTCTGTCTCTGTTCATCCCGTGTTCTTAGTCAAACATAAAGACACTTAATAATGATGATAAACTTAATTCGTGCGGCACGTCTCGGATCGAGCAGCTGGCGTGATCACAATCTGTCTTCTCTCATTCCCAGACGACGCCGTCCCACATCATCGGCCAACTGGACAAACTGCTCAGAGAGGTGAGAGTTGATCTGCCTCAGCAGTAATATTGAACCGCTGTTTTAATGCCTGTGTGTGAACAATGTGGTTTTTGCTAATTATTCAGGACCAACTGATTATCTACTGATAATCAGTTAAAGTCCAAAAGGAAGATGAGGAATCTAAATCTCATCCTCCACAGCTGCAGTGCTTTAAAATAAAACACAAAAATATTCAAATTAAGTTATTAGACTTTATTTTGTGATATGCTCCAGGCAAAGCAAATATTCACAGACCACGAGCCTGTTCATTTTTATGAGCCAGATTCTTTTTGGCTAATTGTTCCTCTTTGTGTCCGATCAGGTGTCGACTCTGGACGGAGTGCTGGAGGTTCGAAACGAGCACTTCTGGACCGTTGGCTTCGGATCTCTGGTACGTTCAGCCACAAAACTGCATCATTCCTCCAGAGACCAGATCCACCTGAGCTCAGGTTTTTTTATGTGTTCGTTTGTGACAATTGGATTAACTTCATTCAAGAAAATTCTCCCTGTGAACGAGACATAAAGGTAATGAGGTGATATTGAGTTATTGTGCTTTACATCCAGCCTCGGTACCTGTTAGCTCTCACATCCCTCCGTCTCTCCAACACCTTTGTTTCATCCTGTTTTCTGTCATTATCTTCTTCCCCCTTTATTCCTCCTGTTGGTTTGTTTTCTTCATCTGTGTGTTTGTTTCTAGATTTTGCTCCCCCCTCTTCCCTCCTTCGTCTCGTTCATCCCTCTCCGTCATTCGTCGGTTCAGAGTGACGATCTGCAGGGATTTGTTCACCCAGACGAGAAGAAGGAACAAGTCATTCATGCGGAGATATTCTCTCTGCAGTTTTTGGAGGGGACGCTGTTGTTGTTGCTGTTGTCTGTGTCGAGTTGTCGTCATCTGTGTTGCGCGTTGTTGTAGCGACAGCAAACAAGCCCAGCTGGCTTTCAGGGCGGCTGAGGTCCTCGGAAACACACACACACACACACACACACACACGGTGTACAGACAGGACACACACACACACACCCCGACATCTCAGTGTTTTTGCAGAAACACACTCTGCTGTCAGAACAGAATACAAATTATTAATTCCAGCAAATTTAACTGAACTGTTGTTGAAGGTTAATTCTCGATGAAAATAGCAGTTTGGCTTCTCGACACGAGGCAACACTCACTGTGTTATTATGTGTGTGTCCACTTTCTATGTGGCTGAAAGCTTCAGAAACACCAACTGTGCTGTTGCTTTGTTGGTTAGTTAAGTTAAAGTTTGTTGGTGGTAGAGACACTGTACAGACAGGAAATGCGTGGGAACTGAACCGAGCGTATGTGTCTGTCCTGCATGTCATGATTTTAGACCGTTTTCATAATGAATTATTAGCTGAAATAACGTCACTTACAGTAAATATATGACTTATTTTCAATTAATTTCAATTATGTTCAATACCACAAAGCACAGACTGACACTAACATGCAGGACAGTTAAAACAGAGAGGAGCAGATTCTTGCTTGAACTCCTATCGATATATATCTTATCCTATATACTATCATATATCTGTTTATGAAACAGTGAACTGGTAGAATGACATGGTGAGTGTGTCGTGCTCTGCACATTAATCCCTGTCTCTTTTTTAAATCGCTGATGTTTATGTCAGTCACTCTGTGTTGGTAGTAGTTGTACCTCCTGCTGCCTGCAGGTGGAGCAGCGTCCTCTGTTTACATCAGTCTTGATGCTGCATTTATTGTTGTTTTTATTTATGTTATCGATGCTGCTGTTGTTGTCACTGATGTTGCTGCAGTTACACAACTGTTGGTTGTTGGCCCACCGCTAACAGAGCAGCTGTCCAAACTGATTTGACCCTCTGACTGCACTTCTGCCCACAGGGGAGTGTGTGTGTGTGTGTGTGTGTGTGTGTGTGTGTGTGTGTGTGTGTGTGTGTGTGTGTGTGTCTGTGTGTGTGTGTGTCTCTGTGTGTGTGTGTGTGTGTGTGTCTGTGTGTGTGTCTGTGTGTGTGTCTCTCTGTGTGTGTCTGTGTGTGTGTGTGTGTGTGTCTCTGTGTGTGTGTGTGTGTGTGTCTCTCTGTGTGTGTGTGTGTCTCTCTGTGTGTGTCTCTGTGTGTGTCTCTGTGTTTTCTGTCCTTTTGATGTCTGAATATTCCCATGAGGACAGTAAAATTAGCAAACAAGGGCAGAATGAAGAGCTCGGCTCAGTTCAGAGTTTTAAGGTCAGATTGAGAAGTTGGAGGCTGAATGTTGAGGTGACGCCGCTGTGATGAAGGTCATTGACTCATTTTGATGCTTATTTCAGCCATTGGACGGTTTTTATTTTAAAAAAGAAGCATCATGACTGAACAAGTGAACAACAGAAAAATCCAGTCTGAGTTGCTTCGAAAGCCTGACTTTTTATTATTGTCATTATTATTCTGTGAAGCACCTGGTGAGAGTCATAGAATGAAAGTGTAGTTTAGCTTAAACAGAATAGAAACTGTTCATGGCGTCGACACTCGAGTCGATTCAGCTGAGAAGCGTCTTAAAGCATTTTCAACAGTTTATATGTCTGTCTGATGACCCCCCCCCCTCCGTGTTTCAGGCCGGCTCTGCCCACGTTCGTATCCGCCGTGATGCCAACGAGCAGCTGGTTCTGGCTCACGTCACCAACCGGCTGCTGCCGCTCGTCTCCACGCTGACGGTCCAGATCTTTAAAGATGACTGGACCAGACCCCTCCTCACCGGGGCCCTCTCCTCCTCCCCCGCCTCCCTCCCCCCTCTGGGTCCTGCCGAAGCCTACGCCGCCCTCTCCTCCTCCTCTCTGCCTTCTCTGCTGTTGTCCTCAGGAGGAGAGCTGGACCCGCTGACCTCCACGCCCTCCAAACCCAGCAGCCCTCCTCCAGAGTTCGCCTTCGACACGCCGGGGAGGAACGTGCAGCCGGTGGTCCTCCCCGCTCCGGGACACCACGGACACAGGCCCTACGGAGGCCTGGGACTCGCCTACGGAGCGTCTCCCTACGCGGGGATGCTGGGTCAGGGCCTGGCGCGGCCCGGAGGCGGGCTGGGACTGGGTGTGCAGGGTCTGGGGGCCGGATACGGACTGCCTTCCTCTCAGAGCTACAGAACTGCCTTCGGAGGGTCGACGGCGCCGCTGCGGTTTGGAACCGGCAACCCTCTGGCTTCACAGTCGCAGTACAGACAGTACAGACCCTGACTGTGCCGAGCCGGAACTCTGCTTCTCCACCTTTCAGATGCTTTGATGGTGAAGGTGAGGTTTCTCCACCCCTCAGTTCAGATATCTGACAGTCTGATGATTTCCTGTCCGGGCTGGACGGCGACGACATTTAGTCCCAGTGTGAGAACAAGATGAGAACTTCAGAGGATGAAGCAGGTTCTGAGAAGTTTTGGTATAAAATCTTGTAGAGTGAGATTTTAGAGGACAGATGGTGATTTGTGGTATTTATTTTGTTCAAGGGGACCAAGAGGTCGACTGTGGGTTGATCTGGTGTGTTTGAGTCTGACAGTAAGAAGTTTTCTGTCCAAACTCATTTTAAGTTGTTTGGCTATTTTGTAACAGGAAATGAAACAGAGAGGAAATAATGTTTTACACACGTTAACTTTAAAATTTGGGGCATTTAAAGGACACCAGAATCCAAAGTGATTCACACTAAAACCTCCATCACACACATTACAAACTGCCAGTAGTCATGAGGTCAAAGGTCAGACATGACAACATACTGATGATATGAGTGAAAACTTGACGGCATATTGGACCAAATTGAGGATGAAGATTTAGAAAATAGGAGGGAATGTATTTTGATTCAGATATTCCAGTTTAATCTTCCTATTATCAGTTGAGACATCTGCTCCAAAATGTTTCCTAAAAGTGTTTTCTGGTCACATGACCTGGATTCAAACATGAAATCTTGTATTTAAAACCAAAACATTATTGTTTTCATTTGTAAGTAAAAGTCTTTGTTTGCTCCTCCTCTGTTGTGGTTTAATGCATCAGCCTCATTTTCTAAAACTTGTGTTTTTGACCTGATTGAAATGTCATTTTGGGATGAAACTACATGTCTTTGCTCTGCAGTTTGTCAAGACATTAATTCATTTTCACCCTTTTGAGTTCACCATCAACACAAAACACCGCACGGAGTCAGAAACACGTGAAAAAACGAATTAATCTCTTCTGGAAAATTGTAATGTAATAAATCGTTGTGTTTACTGTCATAGAAGAAGAAATGGCTAAACTTCACATTTGAGAAGCTGAAACCAGCAAACTGTTTTTACTTGACAAATGATTTCAACAATTCATCGAATATCAAACTAGTTGCCGATTAATTTTCTGTCAAGCGACTGACTGACTAATCGGCGCTAAAGTTCACGTCCTGCTGACAAACTGACTACAAACTTCTCTTACAAACAAATATGAACATATTTAGGAGACGTGTTTTTCCTCCATGAGCTCGGCAGCAGCTCTGCAGACTCAAAGTCAGAATCAGAAAATTGTGATTGTTGGATGACAATAAATCACTTTTATCACAACATGATGAAACACGGAGCCTTTGAAGGGAAAAATGGAATATTTCTGATTTTCATGAAGAGGATCATCTCATGTTCTCTGCTGGGAGTAAATATTTGACTGGGATGTTGATGAGTTTTATGATTTCTGATCTGAACCGGGGCTGAGTGTCGCTCCTTGTTCCTTCCTCACAGGTTCCTGGTGCCTTTACTCAGATGTCAGGAATCAAAAAGCCCTTAAACATGTAAAAGTCTTGTTATGTCAGAGGTGAGAAATAAAACATGTAACATGTAGAGGAAACAACACAGAACAGACAGACGTCCAGTAACACGTCAGAGAAACGTTCACACACGCACACCTGTCAGAATGACAGAATCCCCGCCCACATTTTCTCACGTAGTTTCAGTTCCCACCCACAAGCAGCCATTAACCAACCAATCGGAACTCTCCACAAAGCCCGCGCAGTTTGAACCCAACCGACCCCCCTACCGATCGTTTTTGAAGCCGTTCGGTTCAGAAGGAGCCTCTTTACCATCGGTGGAGTCCAGACCGTCGTTTACCGACGGACTGACTAAACCGACCGGTCCGTGGTGTGGGAGTAAATAAATATTGTTCTTATCTGACTGTTACGTTGTTGAACTGTGCTGAGAGACGCTGTGAGTGTTTTGTTTTCCCGCTTTGTCTGTCTGTTGTTTGAGCATTGCTGCTTCATTCAGTCCCTGTCTGTTTCGTATGGTTTGACAGTTCGACTTTTGTTCTTCTTATTTGTCAGACTTGACTCTGACTGACAGCCCTAACTACTAATCAGGTCAAACCCGCTACAGCTTTGTAGAAGAGAAACCTTCAGACACTAACAAGACCTCTTCCCTGTGTGTGTGTGAGTCCGACCGGGACTCCGGAAAGTCCATGTCCACATTCATTCTGATCTTTTCTTCTTCTCTTGTATCTCAGCCGTCATCTGCTGGATGAAGAGCATCTTCCAGTCTGTAACATGGACGACAGTTAAAAAAGAAATGTCCTGGTTTCATGTGCTGTGTTAGTTTGTTTTCTGATGTTGGAAGTCAAAAAACAAAAGTCCATCATTCCTGATTCTGCTGCTTTGCTACAAAGCTTCATTGTTGATTTTTCTCATTGTGAAGGTTTTCAATTTTATAAAAGCAGAATCAGCAGTGACGTCACAGAGGACACCTGTGCGTCACTGCAGCCAGGTGAGAAGCCAAACTTGTTTAGAGGCCGTTTGTTTGTCGTTTGTTTGATTTTCGCTCGTCAGAAGTTGAGTCTCCACAGTGTCGATCCCACGCTGTGGTAAATGAAGCAGAGTTGTCGTCAGAAAGAGGCAGATGAAGACCGTTCTTATTAAAACTCCCTCCACATCTTTCCTAACGTCTCTTTAATCCATCTGCTCCTCCAGGCGTCACTGAGCTAAGTTTTGCTCCCTCAAGGCTTCATGGGAAACCTTTTCTCCTCATCGTATCCTGACGTGAACTGACGACCTTCTGGCCTCACAGCGTCTGTTGTAAAGATGATACTCTCAT
Organism: Holacanthus passer; assembly: GCA_025331565.1. NCBI lineage: Eukaryota > Metazoa > Chordata > Actinopteri > Pomacanthidae > Holacanthus > Holacanthus passer. The sequence goes on along the minus strand of JAFREQ010000090.1, from coordinate 3,057,961 downwards.
CTCTGTCTGTCTGGACATCACGAACCGTATAAAAGGCTTGAATACAGGGAAGAGAGACCAAAACCTGCTCCTGTTTCCTGTGAGAAAGACCTGCGGTGACTTGACGTGAGTTCCCCCATTGAAGAAAATTTTAGACACTGAAACAAAGACGCCGTCTCATCATCCACACACTTTATCTGCTAAAGTCTCCTCCATGTTCACAGCTGCTCTGACGGAGTCTGTCGGCTGTTTGCTGCTCAGCCGCTCGTCAACCGTGGCTTTTTACAGCTTCTCTGAGAACGACGACACGAGAGAACTGAGAGCGAAGCAGAACAGGAGAGTCGATCCAGAAACAACGAGCTGAGACTCAATATGAAGCTGATGATTCACCAACAAAGTGTCATTTCTGACACTGTCATTATGAAAATATAAATTACAGCTGCTCTAAAGAATTTTTCTCGTAACAGTGGAGAAAACCCCGAGTGTTAAATAAGACGGAAGCTGCGTCAGACGTCGGCTCGTTTGTTCACCGACAACGTTCCTTCGGTGGTTTTCTGTTGCGGCCACACGCTGCCCTGCTTGCATAATAATGTATGACACACTTTAGCAACTTTGCAGCGTCTGGTCATTATTTTGTCCCCTGCAATCACGTTGCTCTGTTGGCCTGCAGTTGGCCGCCCTCGCATCCTCATCAGCCCAGAAAATATTCAAATGAATGAGCGGCGCTGCGGGCCGCCGCGTGAGGCTGAGGTGAGGAGACAGCATCGAGTCCGGCAGAGTGGCTACGTGTTAGGAGGCCAACAGACTCCTGACCCCGTTACTGACGGACCCGCCTGGTCTCCAAAATTCTCTAATAGGCCCGAGTTCCCCCTTCTTTCCGGACCAGTACTCATTGATCACTGGGTCTGTTGAAAATCTAACGAGGAGAAAAAGATCAGGCGCATTTTCCCACTGAGGGAGACTCGGTTTTCCCAGGAGTTCAGTCCGTTAACGAGCTGGATGTTCACGGGCTTTGTTCCAAAATGTGACGAAGGTGCGGCGACGGTGGACAAGCCAAACATGTCCGGAAGCTTTTTGAACAGCCGCTTGAAGTTCTGCAGAAGAAACTGAAGCTGCCCTGTAGAAGCGTTGTGTTTACACTCAGTGCTTCGCTGTTCGGATCCTCGAGGACACAAACACACCGAATGCGTTTCTTTCTTCATAAAACATGTTCAAAGCCAAGTTTGGAAAATATTTCAAGAACATATTGTTCATGTCTTTGTTTGCACAGGAGTGATTTTTCTGGAGCGTTGTTACGTTTCTCAGAGCGTTTAAAGCCACCGACATCAGTGAAACAGCCTGAACCCGTCAGGAGGAATGTGTCACATGACCCACGATGCAAACAGGAACCCTGAACAACCCTGTCCACACACTTTTGTCTACTTTTATCTGGGTCTGAAAGAACTTTTGAAAGATCTGGTAACCAGAAGGCTTCATTCTAGTATTTCTAACTGCGGTTTAACAAGCTGATAATTCAGGTGACGACAGATTCTCTTCACTCTCAGGACAAAGTCATTTTGGTGAAGATGTGAGAAAAACAAATTTGTCTCTCAGTTGTTCAAACGGCCAACGATTGTTTTCTGGTGTCTGATGAGCTTCACGGCCTCGTGGGGCAGCTAACAGGTTTTCTGTCTCATTAAATGTTGATGACATGTTTGAGTTGGTTGAGCAAAAAAATAGTGAAAGTGGAGACACACACACACACACACACACACACACACACACACACCACCCAAACAGCAGCTTCCATCCTTCATCCTGAAACCTGTTTAAGTGCCTCATCTGAAGAATTTCATTTCCTCTCCAAAAGAGGATAATCCCTCCTCTGTTTTTGTTCGGTGGCTTTTGGAAGAGATTTTGACCAAACAATCAAAGAAGTACTTTGCCCTCGGAGCTTAACGGGGCTTCTGCTCCCCGAGCGTTGGATGTGCTCAACGGCCCTAAGCCTCTAAAAAGGTCCCCTGGCATTTTAAAGTTCAGAGCTGTGGCGTTTGTATTAGTGTTGACTTCACATGCTTGTTACAAAACAAATGGGGTAGAGCCTTTGTAATCTGCGCTGAAAATCCCCGGAAAATGAACGAGATCTGTGCCGCGTCTCGGCTTTCTGGGTCAGACCGAGCGGCCGGTTCACACTGCCGAGGTCGCCACCGTCCGTGTGTTCGCGCGGCAGCGGCGGCTTGGGGGGGGGGTTCTTTTGGATCAAGTCAAAGCTCAAGTTTTTATAACCAACTCCAGTCAAGAAGCAGCTGGTTCAGGTGCGACTGATGAAATCTGAACATTTTTAACAGTGTCACCTGATTCTCAGCCGATCTGACGAGTACAGTAAAAGTATCAGCATTGAAATATACTCAAAGTACTAAAAGTACAAGTATATCAATTAAAATATTAAAATCACTGATGCCTTCATGTGTTCATCACTTTAATGTTGCAGCTGCTGAAGCTGCGACTTTATATCCTGCTGACAACTGAAACTTCCAGATGTTCAGATTGATGCAACTCTCATGTATAAGCTGGCAAATATAATCTGTATTCTGATTGATTGATTCTCACCTCAAACGTCCATCTTTGTCCCAAAAACCTGGAAGCAGCAGCAGCAGCAGGTCTGATGAGTGGTTTGACAAGGAGCTCCAGTTACCTTCCTCCTCCTCCTCCTCCTCCTACTCCTCCTCCTCTGTCTTCCTCCCTCACTCTCTCTGTTTTGACTTCAACTGTCAGTCACTCAAAATGTCACATGAGGCTCGGTGGCGAGTGGCTGCGTCTGAAGATCAGTTCTCCTGTAGGTTTGTGCATCAGACAGTGATGGAAACAAACTAATGATAATAATAAACTTTATTTATAAAGCAAGTTTCAAACGACGACAAAGTGCTTTACAAACAAAGCACCATAAAAATCAGTGAGGTTCAAAACAGAAGAAAAAGCAATTCCAGAGGAAGTAGTTTAGAAAAATGTTTTTAAGGAGAGATTTAAGAAACCGCGTCTGTCTGATCTGGTTTTTAGCCTCGACCTCCGTTCAGGCTGCGTTCAGGCTGCGTTCAGGCTCGCGTGGGTCAGTAAGTGATAAAATCAGGGGCCTTTAAACATTAAAATCAATGCTTTATGACAAGCAGATCTAAAATCACATGGAGAATTTTAATGCACTTTTCTCTTGAAGCTGAAGAAAAAACTGGAGCAGTTTGGGAAAACATTCATTTTTGTCTCGTGTTTTAGGAAGAACTGAAAGAAAATCAGCGTCTGTCTCCATCAGACTTTTTATATCAAACACTTGTAATAAAACTCACTGATTCTGCTTCTGCATCAGTGAATCGTCGCTGTAACACTGACAGTAATAAAGTACAGTAACGACGTGTTTGATGATCGGCTCAGTGTCAGAGTGTTTGGCCGAAGTCAGATAAAAAGGTCTGAGGTTTCTTCTTTATGTTTAAATGTAAGAATGTGTGGAAATAAATTTGAGTGAAATAAGTTCATGTGTGTATCAATGACAGATTGTATAATATGACTCATACTATTAATGTGACTGCAGTTTGTGTATTAATGATGTCAAGGTCATCTGAGGTCACAGCTAACTGGAGCAGAAAACTGAGGGGGCGGGACCTGTGACATCACTGACACCTGGATCCTCCAATGGACTCACTGTGGTTCGTAGTGTGTAAACTGTGTGTGATAATATGTATTATAATATTATAAAGAGTTCACTCTGTGTGTGAAGAGCCTTCAGTGCTTAGTGCTGCCGGCTCAATGCGAACAACTCCTGACTCTATTCTCATTAGTCTGGCAAAATAGTCTTAAAACATATAGGAAGGCCCTTCGGTGCCAGAGCAGCCTACTACTGGAAATTAACAGAGGAAAATCAGAACAAGCCCAGGTTTCTTTTCAGAGAGTCAGAGCTCTGCTGAGCCATGTGTTCCTATTGGCCTCAGTAGTAATGACTTCATGAACTTCCTAATTATTATCAAGATCCTAATTATTAGAAACAAAATTCTTCCCGTCCTCCCGTTCAACAACAATTTGTCCTCAAATATGGGATCCATACAAACAGCTGTAAAAGCTGATGTATGTTTAAGCTGCTTCTCTCCAATCGATCTTAAGCGGCTGACTTCAATGATTTCTTCGTCAAAGCCGTCAACCTGCTTTCTAGATCCCGTCCCAATGTAGTGTAAAACACTACATAAGTGTGCTCTGAATGTAATGGGATTTGGTGATGAGACTCTCAAGAATGCAGATAGCAGCTAAAATTAAACATACGTACATAATAAGCTGCCTAATACTGTGTTTGTGTAATCAAAGATGTGTTATAATAGTGGAAAAGTACTGGTCAGAGAGTTAATAGTGGAAAAGTACTGCTTGAGGACATGTGTTATAATGATGGAAAAATACTGAACAGAGCGAATCAAAACAACCTCCAAGTGAAAAGTGTGACCTTTTGCATTATCTGTGTGTTATCAGTGGTGAAGAATGTGGCCTTTTGTGATATCTGGCAACAGGCTCATCACTGGAACCGCTTGAGCTACCTGACCAAGAGAGACCATGTCCTCACTTAGAACATAACCAAGATGCTTATATAAGCTGTGTTTTTCTTTTACCTGACCAAAAACTCATGTCTTACTCCTGGAAAGCTTGTGCCTCTCTTTTTAAAGAATAAGTAATATCTTCTCTTTTTAAAAAATAAGAAGTGAGTTTTCCAGAGATAATGGTGGCTGAAAGTACCATGAAGATAGAAAAAATAATAGAGCCTCCGGGAAAATACCGAGAGGTCTCCAACATTGGTGTCACGAGGCCAAACATGAGACACTCTATATTCTCGTAGGTTGGACAATAGGCGTGGAAATCTACCACATATAAACGAATGCAAGTTTCATTTGAGCTCAGAGAGCTCTTGGACTGTGCCCTGTGTACACTCTGTCTGTTCCCTCCTTTGTTGTCGACAAAGTATTGCCACTACATCTTGGACTCCTGTTTGAAGATTTTTGAGACCTGTTTGAAAGTGTTTTGGAGCAGCTTTTCAGCAAGATTTTTAACCAAATTATTGAAGATTTTGAAGAAACTTTTGATCAATTGAACACCTTTAAAATCTGATTTTGGTCCATTGGTGTGAAACTTGGGTCCAGAAAATTACTCTACACCAACCAGGCTGCTTAAAGAAGTCTTACCTGTTATCAGTGCTTCTTTAGTCGACATGATCAATCTGTCTTTGTTAACAGGCCATGTTCCACAGTCTTTCCTTAAAAAGCCGATTCTGGATCCTGAGGTATCGGCAAACTATAGACCTATATCTAATCTTCCCTTTCTCTCGAGGATCCTTGAGAAAGCAGTCGCCAACCAGCTGTGTGACCACTTACAGAACAACAGTCTATTTGAGGACTTTCAATCAGGATTTAGAGTTCATCATAGCACAGAAACAGCTCTGGTGAAAGTAACAAATGATCTTCTTATTGCATCTGATGGAGGACTTGTCTCTGTCCTCGTCTTGTTAGATCTTAGTGCCGCATTTGACACCGTTGATGATCAAATCCTGAGACTGGAAAATTGAATTGCCATTAAAGGAACTGCGCTAAGCTGGTTTAGGTCCTATTAATCAGACCGATCTCAGTTTGCACTTGTCAACGATGAATCCTCGATACCCTCTAAAGTTGACTACGGTGTTCCACAAGGCTCTGTGCTTGGACCAATCCTCTTCACCTTATATATGCTTCCCTTAGGGAACATTATCAGGAAACACTCCATCAACTTTCATTGCTATGCAGATGATATCCAATTATACCTGTCAATTAAGCCAGATGAAACCAACCAATTAGCTAAACTTCAGGCCTCAATGAAGTAAAAACCTGGATTACCTGCAATTTCTTACTGTTAAACTCAGACAAAACTGAAGTTATTGTACTTGGTCCCAAGCACCTCCGATGCACATTTTCTAAAGATATCAGTACTCTCGATGGCATTGCACTGGCCTCCAGCACGACTGTAAGGAATCAAGGAGTTATCTTTGATGAGGATTTGTCCTTTAACGCACATATAAAGCAAATTTCTCTGACTGCCTTTTTTCACCTCTGGAACATAGCAAAGATCAGACATATCCTGTCCCAAAAAGATGTAGAAAAACTCGTCCATGCATTTGTTACTTCTAGGCTGGACTACTGCAATTCTCTATTATCAGGCTGCACCAATAAGTCGTTAAAGACTCCAGTTCATCCAGAATGCTGCCGCACTTGTCTCAACAGGAACAAGGAAAAGAGATCATATTTCACCCATTTTGGCTTCTTTGCACTGGCTCCCTGTCAAATCAAGAATTGAATTTAAAATCCTAATACTAACCTATAAAGCTCTTAATGGTCAAGCACCATCCTATCTTCAAGAGCTCATTGTCCCCTATCTTCCCAATAGAGCCCTACGCTCCCAGAATGCAGGATTTCTTTTGGTTCCCAGAGTCTCCAAAAGTAGATTTGGAGCCAGAGCCTTCAGTTATCAAGCTCCTCTCCTGTGGAATCAGATCCCAGTCTGGGTTCAGGAGGCAGACACCCTTTCCACATTTAAGAGTCGGCTTAAAACCTTCCTCTTTGACAAAGCTTATAGTTTGGGTTGGTCCAGGTGAGCCCTGAGGCATCCCTTAGTTCTGCTGCTATAGGCCTAGACTGCTGGGGGACTTCCCATGATGCACTGAGCTTCTCTCTCCTTCTCTCTCTCCTCCTCCTGTATCCATTCATCACCCATCAATGCATCTTACTAATGCAGCTTCTTCCCTCTCGTAGTTTTGTCTCTTCTCTCCTGTCGCTCTCTGCAGGTTTGTGTGTCACTGGATCTGCAGAGTCTGGACTCGAGTCTCTGTTTAATACTGTTATGATCATTATCGTCACACCTGGGGATTGTAGTGTTGCATGCCCCCCCCCCGTCTCTCTCTGTCTCTCCCTCTCTCTCTCTCTCTCTCTCTGTCTGTCTGTCTCTCTCTCTCTCTGTCTGTCTGTCTCTCTCTCTCTCTCTCTCTCTCTCTCAGTCGCAGCAGATGTCAGTCCATCACTGAGCTTGGTTCTGAGGCTTCTGCCTGTTCAAAGGAAGTTTTTTCTCTCCACAGTCTCCAGGTTCTTGCTCATGATGGGAACTGTTGTGTCTCTATAAGTCATATTATAAAGAGTTTGGTTTCGACCTGCTCTGTGTGTGACGAGCCTTGAGATGACTTTTGCTGTGATTTGGCGCCATACAAATACAATTGAACTGAATTGAATTGTATTTTATTACACCATCAACAGGAAGCGGTTGTGTTAAGCTGAATGAAACCACTATGTTAATATGTGTGTGTGTGTGTGTGTGTGTGTTTTGTGTTGTGTAACGTTGGCAGTGAACACTGTGTTCAGACAGGCAGGATCACTGCATCTGTTTACAGCGACCTGCAGATTAAATCAGACCTCACACTTCAAATAGAGACTAATCCAACACACACACACACACACACACACACACAGAGTCCTGCGGGAACATTAAAGTCGGCAACCTAATCCACCGAGTTCAAATAGAAACACTTAGAATCTGAGTTGTAATCATGGAGTGTGTGTGTGTGTGTGTGTGTGTGTGTGTGTGTGTGTGTGTCAAACATCCTAACCAACAACACACACACACACACACACACACACTCTCCCACTCACTCTCTGTGCTCTTGCTGGTTTTCTTGGATTTGAACTCACTCTGGATTTGGTCGACCTGTTTAAAGTCTGGATCATTTGTCCTGGAAGGTCGAGAGAAATCAGACAGATTTCAGTTTGACTGTGGAACAAATATTCACCAAGGTTTCAGAAAATCTGCAAAAGAATTTCTGCTTGTTTCCAACTGATATGAGAGTCGGAGTCAGATGCGCTGATGCCACTGACGAGAAGATGGAGTTCAAAGAGCTCCCACCTCAAACATGTAGAAAACAGAACGCGATGGAAACATGACGTTCACGTTGGTTCATGTTTTATTTCCTGAATGTGTTTCCATTCTGTGTTTATCGAAGCAGCAGCTGTTCAGTCTCAGTGAGCTCTGGTATCATACTGTTCATCAGCTCAGTGTCTCATTAGAGCTTTTACAAAACAGGCTGGAGGACGTAAAACTGTTTAAAACCTCAGTTTAACTGAGTTTCAACAGAAAAATGTGGCAGAAGAAGAAAATGTATAAATTCCTTAAAAAAACAACCTCATTTATCGACCTGTCTCTGTGCAGTCAGTGGACGAGCCAGACAAACTGCGTCAGAGGTCAAAGGTCACAGACAGACAGGGTCGAACTTCAGACTGAGGTCAGATGAGGTGCGGTGTCTCTGCTGCAGCAGCAGGGCGGCGCCATTGAGCTGAACTTGAACTCTGCCGAGTTTGATGTTGATTCTGTTTGATGTGTCGCCGCCTCCTCGCTCAGCCACAGTCAAACACAGAGCGCTTCAGTCCCATTAACAATGCACAGTGTGTGTGTGTGTGTGTGTGTGTGTGTGTGTGTGTGTGTGTGTGTGTGTGTGTGTGTACTGACTCCAGTATTTGATTTTCTAATTTGTTCTTTTCGCTTGTTTGTTAATTTGTCAAAAGAAATTTAAATTACTTGCTTTATAAATGAAACTAATGATTATTTGCTGCCACTGATGCAGATTTTTAGTTCTGATTTCACACATTTCTCAAGTTCAAGTCTGACACGTAAACAACAGAATGTAACACAAGACGACACAAATTAATGACAAACAGGCAACAAAGCAAACATACGAGTTTTTCACCTAAATAAAAGAAGCAAGAAAATAAAGGCAAAAAAGGACAACAGACAAAATGAAGGTCACAGAATATAAAGAATACAACATAAATGAAACAGAAATTTAAGTAGAACATTTTCATTAAAAAACCCATTTTGTTTCTGTCTTGTCATATGTGTCAAAGATGACGCGGTCTCTTGGTGACTAAAGATTGAAAAGAGGAAACAGTCGTCACTAATTAGAATCAAACAACCAGCAGTAAACTGTAGTATTACTGCAACTGCAAGTCATTAAGGTATTTTATTTTCATGCTGTTAAATTCTGACATGGACTCAGCGTTTAGACTTTCAGAGGACACGTTTGTTTGAGTCTCCAGATTCTCCAAACTGAAAATATGTAAATCATGATGCTTTTAAAAAGTGTTTTTAATGTGAAACAGTTCAGCACATCAGCCGACAGCTGGCGACGTCACGACCACTTCATATATAGACACAAGACAAAATGTTAAAGAACTTTGTCTAATAAAAATATAGTTTATTATATTTGGGATCATTTTGTTTTTTCTGCATTCATCAAGAGAAGAAGCTGTGAACATGGAGGAGAACAAACACAGAGCTGAGAGAGAGAGAACGTTGGACTGAGATTCATCGGGCGACACGAACACGACAAACAGATGAAGGTCGTGTTGATCGGAAACTGCTGGATGTGGAAATAAACTGTTTGCTGTGTGACCTTTAGAACGTGATTATATGTCCTGTTGGCATGTTTTCGCTCGTTCAGCGTTCAGCTGCCCCCAAGTGGCCAATAAGGGAACTGTCTGTCAAAAATTAGATTGACGTGTGAGATTGCTTGCTTATTATTGTCTGTGAAGGTTCTCAGTCATCCAGGTCATGATAAAGAAGTGAGAACTGTCAGAACCGAAGAAGCGAAGAAGTGAAACATCTTCAAGAATTTACACCAAGTCCAGTTGCCTTCGATTTAACTCGCACTTGCTTACTTATTATTATTTGAGTGTTAAAATCTGTTGAATTGTTTTAAAGCAACACAACACGAACAGTGTCGAACAGCACTGAACAGTTCTCTTCAGAAATCAACTGAAAGTCAATAATTGTTTGAGTTTCCAATGTGATTCAACTGCAAACGTGTGTGTGTGTGTGTGTGTGTGTGTGTGTGTGTGTGTGTGTGTGTGCAAACATGTGACCTGAATATTGCTGCTTCGAAGGTTTGAGCTGCTGTTTGAAAAGATGGAGGCAGAAACGTCTGAAGTCGACTGTTTGTTCTTTGAAGCTGGAAATGGATCCTGAGATGATTGAACCACCAACGACAACGACGTCGCACATAAAGTACAACAACACACGTGTCGTACAGGTTCATGAAAAATGACTTTAACACTGCAGCTGAGAATCTCTGAGACTCGGCTGAGAGCTTCACGGAGGTGGAGGCGTCGGGGGGGCGGGGCCTGATGGATGTGGAGAAACTCTCAGCTGGTTGCCTCTTTGTGTGCTGCAGCAGCCGTCGTGCTCCACGTGATCCGACAGCGAGATGCAACCGAGAGCCACCAGAAAACGAACTCGTCCGTTTCCAGGTGTCGGCGAAGTTCGACCGCACGTGTGCAGAAAGCAGTTTACGGCCTTTATGGTCGTTTCAGATGGGAGCGATCGATGAGTTCAGTCGTCTCACACGCGGCCGCCTGCTGCAGCGGTCGTGTCCTAAACGACGTGAATGTAAATCACTGAACTGATGTTCCTTTA